>BOPN01000792.1:90620-98120 GCA_017312705.2 Penaeus japonicus
GATAGATATAGATATAGAGATAGATATAGATATAGATATAGACAGATAGACAGCTAGATAGATAGAAAGATTCTTTCACACCATATGCAATGACCTCTCCCTTCGCCTCCTTTCCTCCTTACCCCCTTACCCCCCTCCCCCCCTCACCTCCTCCTTTCATCCACTCCATACAAGGCGCATGCACTCTGGCCTCCCCCCTGACCCCTCCCCCCACCACTCCCCTTACGTCGCGCCACACCTCCCCATCTTGCGTCCTTCTTCCTCCTCCTCCCCCTCCTTCTCCATCTCCTTCCTCTTCTCTCCTTTCTCCAGCCCTCCCTCTCTCCCTCCTTCTATCTGATTCATCGATTCTTCTCGCCCTTTTTATTCCCTCCCTTTTCCCTTTTCCCGTCTCCCTCCCTCCGTCCCTCCCTCCCTCCCTCCCTACCACCCTCCCTCCCCCTCCTCCCCTTCCACCCCCTACCCCCCACCCCCCCATCATGTGGAACGAGGCTAATCCCAAAGGATTCGTCACCCCATCCGGAACGTCTTAGAATTAGGGGGGGGGGGACAGGGAGAAGGGGAGGGAGGGAGGGAGGGAGGGAGGGAGGGAGCGACAGGGACAGGGAGAAGGGGAGAGTGGGAGGGGGAGGGGGGAGGGACAGGGACAGGGACAGGGACAGGGACAGGGACAGGGACAGGGACAGGGAGAAGGGGAGGGAGGGAGGGAGGGGGGGAGGTAGGGAGGGACAGGGAGAAGGCAAGGGGGAGAGAGGGACAGGGAGAAAGAGAGTGAGAGGGAGGGACAGGGACAGGGAGAAGGCGAGGGGGTGAGAGGGAGAGGGAGGGGGGAAGACAGGGAGGGGGAGGAAAAGCGGATGAAGGGAGATGGAGGGGGGGGGAGGGGGTAGGGGTAGGGGAAGGGGCATGAAAAGGGATGCAGGGAGAGGGTGAGGGAGAAGAAGGGGAAGAGTAAGGAAAGAGGATGGGAGAGAAAAGATAAAAAGATGGAAGATGAAAAGCGAACACGAAAGTGAAGAAAATGACGAAGAGAGAGAAACAAACAAACAGAAGGGTTGTGTGTGCATCCACGCGTGCACGATAATGCATAGGCCTACACTAGATAACTTCCCGTTTGTTACCATCATGCACGAGTATGCCGTTGAGGTTTATTCATGACACCCTCCCCCCCTTTCCCGACTCATCTGCATTAGCTCATGTACGCCTTTAGGCCTACGCCGGATGTCCCCTCGTATGCATTCACGTGTCTAGGCCTATCCCGGGTGACTTCCCGCTTCTGGGCATTCACTCCCTTCCTTCCTTCCTCTCGCCGTTCTCTCCCCTCCCTCCCTCACACCCTTTCTCTTCCCTCCCTCACACCCTCCCTCCCTCCCCTCCCTCCCACCCTTCCTCCTTTCCCTCAATCCTTTCCTCCCTCCTTCACTCTTTCCTTCCCTTCCTCTCTCTCCCTCCTACATTCTCTTCCACCCAACCTCATTGCACTCCTCCTTCCCTCCTTCCCTCCCTCATTCATTCCCTCCAGAACTCCATGTATCCCTCCTCCTACGTTCCCATCCTTCCTCTATCCACACCTTTATTTCCCTCCCTCCCTCCCTCCTTATATGCATTCCTCTCCTCCTTTTCCTCTCTCCCTCCTTATATTCATTCCTCCCCTCCTTTCCTCCATAAATGCATCCCTCTCCTCATCTCCCTCCCTCCCTCCATATATGCATTTCCCCCTCCCTCCAGCCCCCCTCCCTCCCCTCGCCGCCATACCCCACACACACCACCAGCGTGCGTAATGTCGTGGCGTGACAGCCGTGTGTGTGTGTGTGTGCCCGACTGCCCGCCCGCCCGCCTCGCCTCGCCTCGTGGGGAACCGTTGGTCGGTTCCCCACGAGGACGGGCTGGGAACCGCGGAAAGGGCTCTTCTTCTCTCGCTCTCGCTCTTTCTCTCTCTATCTCTTTCTCTTTCTCGTTCTCTTTCTTTTTCTCTCTTCCTTTCTGTCTCTCTCTCTTTCTCTCTTTTCTGTCTTTCTCTCTTTCTCTCCTTTTCATTATTTTTCTTTTTACTTTTTTTCTTTCTTTCTTTCTTTATTTATTTATTTATTTATTTATTAATTTCTCTTTTTCTCTCCCGTCTGATTTGTATGTCTTACTCTATCCCTCGCTAATTTCGTTCTCTTACTCTCTCATTTTAATATCTTCTCTGTCTCTCTCTCTCTCTTAGCCCACCCTCGCTTGACCTTGATCTATGTCACTCTCGCTACTTATTTGTCTGTTTTTTATTCCCTCTCTTTCTCTCTTATTCATCATTTTGCCTTGCTTGTTTGTTTTCTTTTACCATTTCATTTATTTGTTTCCTTTCACATATTTTTTATTAACCTGTTAATCCCCTCCCCCCTTCTCTCTCTCTCTCTCTCTCTCTCTCTCTCACACACACACACACACACACACGCACACTCACACTCACACTCACACTCACACACACTCACACACTCAGACACACACACACACACACTCACACTCACACACACACACACACACATACACACACACATACATACACACATACCACGTGTTCCCTTCCCCTCTCTCATTCCCTATTCCAAATAACAATAAGAAAGAAAAAAAAAAAAAAAACTTTTATCAAGTCGCTAATTTTATTCTCCGTAAAGTGACCATGGGAAGTGACAGGTCTTTGAATGGGGGGGGGGAGGGGAGGGAGAAGGAAGGGAGAAGTGGGAGGGAGGGGAAGGGTAGAAGAAAAAGGGAGAAGGGAGAGAGGGGAGAGAGGGGAGAGAGGGAGAGAGGGAGAGAGAGAGAGAGAGAGAGAGAGAGAGAGAGAGAGAGAGAGAGAGAGAGAGAGATAGAGGGTACTCCCCCCCATCAACCCAACCCATGCCCTTCCCCCCTCCCTTCCCCTCCCCCAACCCCCACCCCACCTCCCAGCCCCCTCCATGAGTGTCCACAACCCCCTCTCCGGCGCCCCAGGAATGCGCTCCCGAGACGCCCACCCTCCGCCCTCCTCGCACACATCCCGAAGGAGGCTGGAGGCGCGCGGGCGGAGGGAAAGAAGGACACTTCACGCCCACGTACGCCCGCGACGATGACACGGGCGTGTTAGCGGGGTTCCGAATACCGGCTTTTGGCAATGATGACGAACACGGAGGAGGCGAGGTCCCCCCCTCCCCCCTCCCCCTCTTCCCTCCCTCCCTCCCTCGTTCTCCCTCTCTCCCTCCACGCCCCTCCACTTGACAGCCTGTAGGACTTGCACCTCCGCCCACACCACGCCCGCACTGATCGATGTCGTCCACGTATGGGCGGTGTGGGCGCTTCTAAAATTATTCCGTGGGCGGTCGGAGCCTGCGACGGGGGTGGGGGAGGGAGGGAGGGAGGGGGGAGTCCCTCTCCCTGTGACCCGCCCAGCTCAAAAACTTGGCCGATGTTTTGTCGATTTTAACGCCCTTTGCCGCAGCTCCCCGCCGCCCAGCCCGCCGGGAGAGGCGGCCGGGGCTCCTGTCTTACCTTTGCCGTCGTCGGAATCCAGAGTTTAATTGTAAAAATCCAGGAATTTAAGCGTAAACGGCCGCCGCTGCGCCTCCACCTCGCCAGCACACGCTCAATGACAGCACTAAGGGGTGCGCCATGTTAGGGCGAGTCCATTCTTACTCACGCGGGGGAGGTCGCCCTCGCCTCCATCTTCACCCCATCCCTTCGCTATCCATAACCTTTATTACTCGTAGCTCTGTCGCCCCTTCCGTGCGCTAACGTGCAATTGGATTCCTGCTTTTTAACCAATCTCCGAAATGGAATTAAAGTTTAGTTGAGAGGGAGATCTGTTGAATGCCCCGGTGCGGCGTCGTGCGTCTGGCAGCGGGAATGCGACCATGTGCGTGTAGTAAACATCAGGAATGAGACACTATATAAACATATAAAGGAATTAAAGTGATATAAAGACATACAGGGGTGTACAGGTGACCTATATACGCAATGAGGGCATAAGAATAGAGTGGATCATAGCCTCAGTTTTATATTAAAAGGCAAAACTCTAACTGCAGTCACTATCTCACCTGTCGAAGTCGCCAACGGTAACTTTCAAACTTTTTTTAATATCAGAGCGACGACTTCTGATATAAATACACTAACGGAAAAAAAATCCTCTAAAACATCAGACAATAAACTTTTGAAAAAAAATATATATACGCATTCAAATTTATTAAAGAAAAGGAAAGTGGCTGTATCCCCTATGGAAATAATGGCGGGTTAATCTCCCAAATCGGGAATTTTTGCGATAAAAAACACATCCATTTCTACTCCTCTCTTTCTTACCCATCCACGATCTAATCATGGCTAAAGAGGTCGTAATAAGACCCATACACTAAAAAAAAGAATATGAAAGCTATTTGTTTCGACAAAATGGTGAACACTCCACGATGTTACCAAGAGGGAAAAAAAGAAAAAAACTCGTTTCTATGGATATCTTGTACAGTTTTTTGTTGTTGTTTTTGGCAAGTTAATTTGATTTCACGGGGAGAGTTACTTGCCACTTGGTTATTCTGAAGTGTTGCAGTTTCTTTGCAATTCTGTTCTTCATGAATGTAAATGAAGAGCTATTATGCTTTAAGGTAATCAAATGCATTTCCATGTGCCCACAAACATGAAAACATTTTCCAACTACTAATATCACAGGAGGCAAACAACACGAACGTAAACACGCATCGATAAACATATGCACATACTTCTTTTTAAAAATTCCAGGATTTCAAAAAAAAAAGAAAAAAAAAGGAAATCAGAAAAAAGTGAAATAAAAGGGGGAAGGATCTTTCCTCCCTCCCCCCTTCCCCCCTCCCCCCCCCCCATTCCACAGCTTCCCTTCCCCTCCTCCACCCTTCCATAAACAGGCGTGGTTGCCTCAGTTTCGAGTAGGCTTCCCGAGAATCGTAAAGTGGGCGTGGTACTCTCCTACCTCCCCCTCCCCCCCTTACGCCTACCCTAACTCATCCCCCCCCTTCCTCCTCCCTTCCTACCCCTCACGCCTAGCTCACACCACCCTTCCTCCTCCCTGTTCACCCTTCCTCTCCTCCTCCCTACCTCCCTCCCTACCTCCCTTCCTCTCTTCCCGTTCCTACCCATTTACCACCCTCCCGCCCTCCTCTCCCTCTCCCCCACCCCCACCCTCTCCCACACCCGATCTTCTTCCTCCCTTACGCACCTACCCTATCGACCTTTCCTCTCCCCTCTCCCCCTCCCCCCCCTCCCACCCTTTCTCCCCTTCATCCCTACCCCCCCTACCTCCTTCCCCTCTCTTCCTCCCTACCTATCTTCCCTTTCTCTCTACCTACCTCCCACCCTCCCTTTCTCCACCTAATACCTCCCTCCCTCCCTCCCTCCCTCCCTCCCTCCTCCTCCGTACCTACCCCTCACGCCCGCCCACGCCCACGCCCCCCCCCCCCCCCCCAACCCCTGACATCAAGGGCGCGCCGGCTGCTTGTTTCGTCATCTGCCTCTCTTTCGCCCCTTCACCTTTCTTATTTCTATTTTCCTTCTCTATCTATGTTTCATTTCTTTCTATCCATGCGATGTGATTCTGAGTCTATGAAAAGTCTGTCTCTCTGTCTCTCTCTTTCTCTCTCTCTCTCTCTCTCTCTCTCTCTCTCTCTACCTCTCTCTCTCTCTCTCTCTCTCTCTCTCTCTCTCTCTCTCTCTCTCTCTCTCTCTCTCTCTCTCTCTCTCTCTCTCTCTCTCTCTCTCTCTACCTCTCTCTCTCTCTCTCTCTCTCTCTCTCTCTCTCTCTCTCTCTCTCTCTCTCTCTCTCTCTCTCTCTCTCTCTCTCTCTCTCTCTCTCTCTCTCTCTCTCTCTCTCTCTCTCTCTCTCTCTCTCTCTCTCTCTCTCTCTCTCTCTCTCTCTCTCTCCCTCTCCCTCTCTTTCTCTCTCTCTCTCTCTCTCTCTCTCTCTCTCTCTCTCTCTCTCTCTCTCTCTCTCTCTCTCTCCCTCTCTCTCTCTCTCTCTCTCTCTATTTGTCTCTCTCTGTTCCTCTCCCTCTCCCTCTCTCTCTTCGAAATGTGATTTGGCTGCTAAATGAAAACATTATTTCTAGCATATTTCTTTTTTAAGAACAATCAAATAAAGGCGTCCTGAGAAGAAAAGATTCAATGCAACCTCTTTAATTTATTTCCTACTCTTCTCTCTTTTTAATGCCGCTTTAATCTCTCTCTATCTCTCTCTCTCTCTCTCTACCTCTACCTCTATATCTATTCATCTAATCTATCCTCCACTATAATCTCTATCTACTTACCCATCTATCTAGCCATCTATCTACCTTCCTTCCAGCTTACCCATCGACTTCCCTCTCCCTCTCTCCATCCATCTCCCCAATTTCCTCTCCCCTCTCCTCCTTAAACTCCCCTCCGCCTCTCCCCTCATTTCCTCTTTCCTCTCACGAAGCATTTATTATGAGGACAGAATGTTAAGACAGTCGGTTGAGCGCGGGGAGGAGGAAGAGGAAGAGGAAGAGGGGGAAGGAGGAAGAGGAGGAAATATAAAAGGTAGAGGGAGAAGATGGAGGAGGAGGAGGATATAGAAGAGGTAGAAGGAGAGGGAAGAGAAGAAAGATGAAGAAGAAGAATGGGGGAAGGAGAAGGAGGAAGAGGAAATGGAGGAAGTAGAGGTAGAGGAAAATTAAACCAAAAAAATGGAACACGAATAAACGAATCAAGGACCCGGACAAAAAGAAACAACCAATTGTCAAAGAAACAAACAAAACCCAACAGACGCCCCCCCCTGCCCCCCCCCCCCCCCAAGGTCGCCCCAGCAAGAATGGGCGACCTGATGGCCCCCTTGAACCATTCCACCAATGGTAAGGGCGGCGTCCACTACCAAATGCAGGGCGCGATACCATTGAGGATATTATGGTAGGACTGTTTTTGTTGTGTTTGTTTGTTGTGCGATATTTTATATGATAAATTACTATTTTCTGTTTATTTCTTATGTTCACATATATATATATATATATATATATATATATATATTGTTTGGTGTTGTACTTTGAAAATTGCAGAGATAATTATCTTTATGTTGTGTTTGTCATCAAAGAATATATCTATTTTTATTAGTTTGTTTTCGAACAATTACTAAATCACAGATGAAAATTTGGAATAATATAGACCATGCATTTGGCAATTCATTTGTCATGCACATGGAAAAATTAAAATGTTTAAAGCCCAAACAAACTCACACAAATACGCAAATACACATACACACGCAAACACAAATACAGACACACAAAAACACATACTCATATAAACACAATAAACACACAAATACACATACACACAAAAATACACATGCACACACAAGCACGCATACACACACAAACAAACACACATGCGCATACAAAACACAGAAAACAGAGATGAACTTGGAAAGTTTCCAGGGATGACTTCACTAAAAAAAATAGATTTATTCCTCATATAAGACATTAATCTTTAGGAAACCAGGAAGTGGCGTAAGAAGGGTGA
>BOPN01000792.1:100620-113120 GCA_017312705.2 Penaeus japonicus
GGGAGAGAAAGAGGGGGGGTGGAGCGGAGGTAGGAAGAGGAAGAGAGGGGGAAGAGGAAGAGTGGGGAGAGAAAGAGTGAAGAACGAGAATAGGAAGAGGGGAAGAGGGGATAGAAAGAGTGGGGGGGGGGGCAAGATGAAGAAGAGGGGAAAGGGAAGAGAATGTATGGGGAGGAAAGAAAAGAAGAAGAAAATCAAGAGGAGCGACAACAACAAGAGGAAAAAACTGAAAATTAATCTATAACAGATTCCCCCTTCCTTAAAAACGTGAACAGAAAACGGAGTACAATCCTTTAACACTGAACTTATCCCTTGAACTTCATCACAAGAATAGACATAGCAATACATTAGACACAGAATAGACATATCAATACAATAGATATAATACAATAGACATATAGAATAAACATATTACAACAATAGACGCGTAGAAGAAACAGATTACTACAAAGGACACATAGAAGAGACATATTGATACAATGGACACATAGAAGAGACATATTAATATATTGGACACTTAGACGAGACACATACAGACACATTTAGCAAGCGAGTATATCACACTGAAAGAACATATATGCTTCAATCTAAGACGCAGATGATGTATTCAAAATATACTCACCGGAAGTAAATATTTACATAATATTAATGAGTATACATCACGAAGAGGTGCAGAGGGAGGAGAAAGAGGAGGAGGAGGAGGAAGAGGGGGGGGGAGGAGATGGGGGAGGAAGAGATGGAGGAGGAGAGGGGGGGAGGAGGAGGAGAAGGAGGAGGAGGAGGAGGAGATGGGGGAGGAGGAGGGGAAGGAGATGGGGGAGGAGGAGGAAGAGGAGATGGGGAGGAGGAGGGGGAGGAGGAGGAGGAGGAGAGGAGGAGGAGGAGAAGGAGGAGGAGGAAGAGGAGGAGGAGGAGGAGGAGGAGGAGGAAGAGAAGGAAGAGAAGGTGAAGGAGTAAGAGAGAGAAGAAAAAGAGGAGGAGGTGGAGGAAGAGGAAGAGGAATAGTAGTAAAGCTAAATATCAAACATCAATGAAAAGACGATACAAGTGATGAAAAAAAGGACACGGGAAAAGAGACAAGAAAAGAAAGAAGGAATGAGAAACAGAAGAGAGAAAGAGATGACTGATATAATAAAGAGAATATAATAAAGAGACAATAATCCCCATAGATTGAAAATCAACTTGGTATGATAAATGGGTAGATATGAATCGAAAGAAATAAGAAAGAAAGATAGATAGATAGATAGATAGATAGATAAATAGATAGATAGATAGATAGATAGAGAGAGAGAGAGAGAGAGAGAGAGAGAGAGAGAGAGAGAGAGAGAGAGACAAAAGAGATGCCTCCCCCTCCCCTCCCCTCCCCTCCCCTCCTCCCTGCTAATAAGCGGCCTCAAAGGAACTCTGTATTTAGTCTGGCGGAACAAAGCATCGCTTAGGAGGTTAGGAGACATAACAAAATATCTCATCTTTTCCCTATTCTTTTCTCTTTCCCTTTTCCCCTTCTTCTTCTTCACTCCTCTGATCCTACTCTTGCTCATGTTCTTTCTCTTTCCTTTTTTTTTGCTCGCTGTCTCTCTCTGTTTTTTTTTTTTGTTTTTTTTTTTTTCTCTTTTTTTTTTTTTTTTTTTCTTTCTCTCTCTCTCTCTCTTTCTTTCTTTCTTTCTTTCTTTCTTTCTTTCTCTCTCTCTCTCTCTCTCTCTCTCTCTATTTATCTATCTATCTATCTCTATCTCTTATTCCCCTTCCATCTCCCTTATCCCTCTCTTCTAACCTTCCTCCTTCCCCTCTTCCACTCTCCTCTCCCCTCTTCCCCTTCCTCCTCTCCTCCCGACCTCTTTCTCCTTCTTCTGTTCTTCACCTCTTCCTCTCTTTTCCCTCTCTGCTCCTCCATTTCGTCCTATTCCCTTATCCTACCCTCTCCTCCTTCCCCCCTCCTTCTTCCCCCTCCCCCTCCCCCTCCTTCTCTTCCCCCTCTTCCCCCCTCCAAAAAAGGACACAAAAAGAGACAAATCTGCGTTAATTGCATGATAAATCTGTTGCAAATTACACAAACTTTGCAATAATGACCCTCCTCCCACACCCCGGGTTGGCAATTAATGTTTTTTTGCAATGGAATCTCATTCACTCATATGCAACCGCCCGTGGCTAATCTATGTATATTTATGTAAAAAGGAAAATAATGTGGTTGTGTGTGTGTGTGTGTATGTACGTATATATATATATATATATATATATATATATATATATATATATATATATATATATATATATATATATATATATATATAATATATATATATACAAACACACTCTCTATTCTCTCTCTTTTTATATATGGATATATATATATATATATATATATATATATATATATATATATATATATAAAACATATATATACTATATGTCTTCACACATGACACGTCTGTATATTTTCATATCTTAATCTTTATACTTTTATTATCAATCTCTATAAATCTAAACGTCCCATCATTAATTAAGTTATTCTTTCTTGTTATTATCTATTCCCAAATATTTCCTATTGTTAAGGTATACATTTTCTTCCTCAACGTCACAATGTCACAATCATTTAATTAAAGTAATGACACCTTCTCTAATTTACATAATTACAACGAGTCGACACCTCTTCCCTATCCTCCCCCCTCTCCCTAATCCCCCATCCCCTCCCCCTCCCATCCTTCTCCGTCTAGCTTCGTCATCATTACCAACACTATCATAGTCATAGTCATCGCCCTCATCACCATCTTCATCGTCATCATCTTCATTCTTTCAAGGTCAGAAAAAAAGAAAAAGAAAAGACGGGGAAAAAATACGCTATCACGTCCTATTTTTAGAACATTACGTCATACAAACAGTTTCACAGCATGACGTCATATAGGGGGAGAGGGCGGGAATGGAGGAGGGGAAGGAGGGAAAGAGGGAACGAAGGGTGGGACGGAGGACGGGTGATGAAAAAGAAAGAGAAGAAGGAAGGGAAGATAGGGAAGAAAGAGAAGAGAAGAGAAGAGAGAGAGAGACAAAGAGACAGAGACAGAGACAGAGAGAGAGAGCGAGGGAGATGGAAGGAGCTTGGGTTGGAAAAGAGGAAGGAGAGAACAAGAGAAGTAGAGAGAGATGATGAGGAAGGGAGGAGAGGATGGAGGGGGGGAGGGGAGGAGGGGTTAATGTGGCGTATCATCCCTTGTGATTTTCGAGGTGGAGGGGGTAGGATAAAGCAGGTGGGGGGGTGGGGTAAGGAGAGGAGACAGAACAGGAATTTGTGGTAAAGTTTCGATGGTGAATAATAAAGATAATATTTATAATGATAATAATAATAATAGTAATAATGATAATGATAATGATACTACTACTAATAATAATGTTAATAATAATAATAATTATAATAATATCAATAATTATCATCATAATAATAATAACAATAATTATCATCATCATAATAATAATAATACTATTACTAGTACTACTACTACTAATAATAATGATAATAGCAACAAGTAATAATAACAGACAAAAACAACAATAACAAAACTAATCGCCAAATACACCCCCCCTCAAAACAAAAAACACGAGAAACGCAGCAAAAAACAGACAACGAGAAAGAAAAAGCTAATCCGGCCTTCATGTAGATCCAACCGAGCCAAGGCTGTGGCTGAGTATCGACCTGCCAAGAGCCATTACATAACCTGGAATATCATAAGGTCACCCGGATCTAGTTGTCTCGCTGCCTCTTTCTCTCAGCTGTCCATTTGGGGTCGATCTTATCTTTTTCTCTTTATCTGGAGATGTTTGTCTCTCTGTCTCTCTTTCTATGTTTTTGTTTTTATTTTATTACATTTTTCACGTTTTGTTTTCTGTTTTGCTTTATTCAGAGATGTCCTTTCTTCTGTCCGTGTCTCCGTATCTTTCTTTCAATCTCTCTTTCTTTCGTTTTGTCTTTGTTTGTTTCTGTCTCCCCCATCTATTTCATCTCTTTTTCTCATTCTGTCTTAGTCTGCTTGTCTGTCTCTGTCTCTCTTATTTTCTTTTCATCATTTCTTATTGTTTCTTTCTCACTCTATATGTCTCTGCCTATCTATCTTTGTATATGTGTGTGCTTGTGTTTGCGTTTGTGTGTGTGTGTGTGTGTGTGTGTGTGTGTGTGTGTGTGTGTGTGTGTGTGTGTGTGTGTGTGTGTGTGTGTGTGTGTGTGTGTGTGTGTGTGTGTGTGTGTGTGTGTGTGTGTGTGTGTGTGTGTGTGTGTGTGTGTGTGTGTTTGTGTGTTTGTGTGTGTGTGTGCAAGTGCGTGAGAGTACATAAGGTGTGCGTGAGTAATGACTTTGCCTTCCATGCGTATATCTCATGCACACACCCTATCAAGGGGACTAAAATTACATAAGTTTGCCATCAAAAGAGAAAACGAACGCTATTGTTATCGAAAGAAAACGTAATTTCATAAGCATAACTATGGAAAATAGAATCTACAGAAGCAAGTCCCGACGGGCAAAACCAATTTCTCAAAATAATGCAGTTACGATTTTCAATAATCGTAAAAGGCCTTTGAATTAGTTGCAGAAGACCTTCCTCTTTCAAATATGGAAATGCGTTAAAAGAATTGCCGTAGTATATTTCAGGTCGAGCAGATATAAGCCGACAATATCTACCAAAATTACAAAGCGCCGAGGATATATATATATATATATATATATATATATATATATATATATATATATATATACATATATATATATATATATACATATATATATATATATATATACATATATATATGTATATATATATATATGTGTGTTTGTATGTGTGTATGTATATATATATATATATATAGATATATATATATATATATATATATATATATATATATTTATATAGACACACATACTCATACACAGAACTTCCTACTAACCTATGAATACATACATTGTCCACTTTGCTTTGTTTATGCTTTTTTTCCTACACACATAGAAGGTTTCTCAAGTTCTTTGTCGTAAATGGATTCAATAAGTAGGCTTACCTGACCTCACTTGTGTTCGTTAAAGAAGTTCTTTTTATCAGTATCATTATTGTTATAAGATAATGATAATAAGTTGATAATAATAATAATAATAATAGTAATGACTTATGATAACAATAACATAAACAAAATTCGTAGCGGACAGTGCATCCCCCTGACGGCGTCCATAACTTACACCAATACCCAACCCCGATTTAAACACCCAATCAGTACAAAATAAACAGACAAATAAAACAAGTACTCACCCAAATTTCTGCGAGACAGGATCTCTAAAGCTAGGAACTTCTTCTTCAGGTATTCTCTCTTCTTCGGCCACAGGAGAATCATAGATGAGAGTTTCCACCATGGAGCCCTTGCTCGACCCGAACGACACTCTGCAATTACAGAAAACGTGAGGGTATTAGAACCTTTTAGGGGTAACTATGATAAAAAAAAATTCTTTTTTGCTTGGTATGATGCTTAAGTATATTAATTGGTTGTTTGAATCCTGGCTATAATAAGTGCTTGGATTGAATCTTAGGTATAATGCTTGGTCTGAATCATGGATATGATATATGTTTGATAAAATTTCACCAGTGCTCTATCCAAAATCTACACTGCAATTACAGAAAAAGTGAGGTAAAATGGCTATTCTTGGGGGTAGCTATTGTAAGTAATATGTGTTAAATCGTCTCTCATCTTTGTTTGGTCTGAATTGTAACTATGATATATACTTATCATGTTTTTACCTTTGTTCGAACTAAGAAATACATTGAAAATACAGAAAGGTATATTCACGGAAAGGATATTCAACTTGTATATATGTTTTTTAAGTATATTATATGTAAATACCTTATATAGATTTTAAGTGGAGACGGTTTTAACTTCACTTAAACTTAATGGCACTTTGTAATTACAGAAACTGGAGATTTAATTATGTTTTCAAGATGACATAACATCTTAACAACCATCCCCTCGGTTTGGCTTGAGTGATACCCTATAATTAGAGAAAACGTGATCAAGAAGAAGGCTTTTAGAGGTAAGTTTTACAACCGTATTTATATCCTTTACGTTTGGTCGAGCAAAACGACACTGAATCAGAGAAAACGTGATCACTGAAAGGCGTTTAAGGCAATACTATAATAAATCTTTAAACACCTTTCACCTTTGCGTGACCCGAAAGCCACACTGCAATTAGAGAAAACGCGATCGGATTTCAGATTTTTAGGAGTAACCATGATAAATTTTCGAAACGTTTTCATCGAGAAAATTATAGGTATAATAAGTAAAGCATTTTGAAAGAAATATTATCATGAACCTTCCCACACGAGGATTATTATACTTATATACACTGCCTTCTTCGAATTTTTTGTTTCCCGTAAATCACTTGATTTTACTCAATAATATTAGCTAAAATACATATAAACACAGAGAAATAAAACAGATATCTAACTATTGATAGATGTGGATAATGATAGTAGTGAAAAGTAGAAAGAAAATAACGTCATGATATATTAATAAATGAATGTGAAGGATGAAACGATATGATAACTCTCGAAAGGAAAAGAAAAAATATCGGAAAAGTAATAAATCTTTATATATATATCTAGACAAAAGTCCTTGAACAATAAAAGTGATTTTCCAGTTTTTCGATTTCGACTTACCTCTAATCCTATCTTCAATCTCTCTTTCATTTGGATCTCCCCTTCTCGTCTCTTTCTCTCATACGAAGTGACCTTTCTCCCTTTTCTAGCCCTTTCTCTTTCACTCAACACTCCTTTTCTTCTAGAGAAGCTCTCTTTTTCTTTCTCTTACTCTCTCTCTCTCTCTCTCTCTACCTCTCAATTTCCTTCTCTCTATATATCTACCTCTCACTTTCCTTCTCTATATATCTACCTCTCATTCTCCCTCTCTCTCTCTTCATCTTCTTCCCTCTCCCTTCACAACCCTCTCACATACTCTCTCTACCTGACTCTCTCCTTCCCTCTTCCCCTCCTTTTTTTCTACAGAAGCTCTCTTTTTCTTTCTCTTAATTTTTTTTTCTCTCTCTCTTTCTTTCTCTATCTCTCTCTCACTTTCTTCCTCTCTCTCTATATATCTACCTCTCCCCCCCTCTCTCTCTCTTCATCTTCTTCCCTCTATCTCTCTCTACCTCACTCTCTCCTTTCCTCTTCCCCTCCTCTTGTTTAATTCGCCTTTACTGCTCCCTATCCTCTTCTTCATTCACCCATTCATCTTTCCTTCCTCCTCTCCTCTTGGCCCTGGGATCCTCTGCAGTTGATGGTTATGACGTCACGGTTTATGGCAGCGCTTGGGGCGAGGTATTTACAGATCAGTTTCCTAATTTTATTGTGACTGTCAACAGTTACGTTGGGATCACTCTTATTGTTATTGGAGTTAATATTATCATTATTATTGTTAGTGTGTTATTGCCATCATCATTATTACCATTAATATTATCATTATCATTACTGCTACTATTATCATCATTATCATTATTATTAATGTTATCATTACTATTACCATCATTATAATCATTATTGATAGAAACCATGTATCAATAGCGGTAGTACTTTTACAGACAGACATAATAATTCCGACGATCCTTATGGCAATTTTGATGACGAGAAATATACAATCGTCATCACCATAAACACCATCAGTCTCCATCAAGCACTCCATCACCATCAACGTCATCGCTTCACCATCTAACGCAGAGCAAAAACTCCGTCTCCAAAAGCAACGCATGACGTCACTCGCTCCTTCCGGTAAGGACGAAAGCTTTCGCTCTAATAACGACGCTTTAATAACACCGACCTGCCTTAGTTTCCCCTTGCGAGCCTCTTCCGACTCTGATTTATCGGCTGTTCCTTCCTGTTTCCCCCTTTTTTTTATTTGCTCTCTCTCTGTCTCTTCCTTTCTCTCTCTCTCTTTCTCATTCTCACTCAGTCTCTCTCTCTCTCGCTTTCACTCTCTATCTCTATCTCTATCTTTCTCTCCCTCTCTCCTTCTTTCTCTCTCTCTCTGCCTCTCCCCCCCCTCTCTCTCTCTCGTTCTCACTCAGTCTCTCTCTCTCTCGCTTTCACTCTCTATTTCTAACTCTCTCTCCCTCTCTCCTTCTTTCTCTCTCTCTGCCTCTCCCCCTCTCTCTCTCTCTTAATCATTCTCTCCGTCCTTCTTTATCCCTCTCCAGCAATTCGTCTTCGACCCCACAACCACCACAAATCATCCAAGAAAGAAAAAAACACATATATATTTCTTCTTTCCTTCGCCATTATCCCGGACTTGTGGACAGAATACGAAAATGGTCACGTTTGTTTACAAAGTTATTCAAGAACACGTGCTTGTCATCACCCCACCCACCCGTCCCCCCTATCCCCTGATCACTCCTCATCTTGACCCTATAGATTTTCCTAGTGTATGTGATTGTGTGTGTGTGTATGATTGTTTGTGTGTGTGTGTGTGTGAGTGAGTGAGTGAGTGAGTGAGAGAGAGAGAGAGAGAGAGAGAGAGAGAGAGAGAGAGAGAGAGAGAAAGAAAGAGAGAGAGAGATAGTCAGAGAGAAATATCAGTGCATAGGCATGAAAATAAAAGATAAGGAGATAGAGAGAGGGAGAAACAGACACACAGACAAAAAAAGTAATAAAAAATACATAAAAAAAGACAGACAGATGGAGAAGCAGTAGCAAACAGAACGGTAGACAGACAGAAAGACAGAGATAAAAAGGGAAGACCAAATCGAGCAAAGCAAAAACCAGCAAACCAACAAAACACCACGAAAAGGGATAGACGCAGAAAGAAAACAAAAGCCAGTGAGGAAGCGCACCCGCCCGCCATGTTGGTTCAGTGTAACGCAAGTCATCAGTCACGTGACTTTAGCCTCTTCAATATTCATCTTCACTTCCTTTTGTCATGGTGATGAGGAGAGAGGAGAGGAGAGGAGAAGGGAGGGGAGGAGAGGGAAGGGAAGGGAAGGAGAGGAGAGGAGAGGAGAGGAGAAGGGAGGAGAGGGGAGAAGGGAGGGGAGGGGAGGGGAGGAGAGGAGAGGGGAGAGGGGAGGAGAGGAGAGGAGAGGGAAGGGGAAGGGAGGAGAGGGGAGGGGAGGAGAGGGGAGAAGGGAGGGGAGGGGAGGAGAGGGGAGAAGGGAGGGGAGGGGAGGAGAGGAGAGGAGAAGGGAGGGGAGGGGAGGAGAGGAGAGGAGAAGGGAGGGGAGGGGAGGGGAAAGGAGAGGGGAGGGGAAAGGAGAGGGGAGGGGAGGAGAGGAGAAGGGATGAGAGGAGAGGGGAGGGGAGGAGAAGGGAGGGGGAGGGGAGGGGAGGGGTGGGGAAAGGAGAGGAGAAGGGAGGAGAGGAGAGGAGAGGAGAGGAGACGGGAGGAGAGGAGAGTAGCGGCACGGCACGGAGAGAAGAGAAGAGAAGAGGAGAGAAGAAAATCTAAAGACAGAAAACGGAGGAAAAGAAAATAATACAAGAAATACTAGAGAGAGAGAAAAAAGAGAGGAAATGGTGAAGGAAGAAGAGGATCAGTGGAAGGCAGACGCAAGTAATAGAGGAAAGACAGGACAGAAAGAGGGAGGAAAAAAGACAGGGAGAGAGTACGTTGATAGATAGGTCCATAGACAGAAATTGATATATGTAGATAATTGGACAGATTCATAGATAGACAATAGATAGAGATGATTATGAAGAGATATATAGATAGCGAGAGAGAGAGAGAAAATTATGGGCATATATATTAGCTTTTACTCATGAATGTATACGTAGTTTGCGTACGTGTTTCTACCAAATCACCATATCTTTACAGATATACACCCCCCTCGCCCCTCCACACACACCCTCCCCCAAAACCCCACCCTGCCCCTCCCCAAAAACCCACCCTCCCCCAAAAATCCTACCCTCGCCCCCAACACCCACCCCTCTCCCTTCCCCAACATCCAACCCCCCCCTTCCCTCCCCCCTACCCCCCACTCCCTCTCCCTCGACCGCTAATGTCCCCACCAATGTTCCACCGAAACTGAAGACCATTCTGTCTCTGAGGTTCCACTCCCGAGCCGTGTGGACTGGAGAGTGGGACGCCTTTCTCGCAACTCTGGGAAAAGTTTTTTTTTTTCTTCTTCTTCTTCTTTCTCGGTCTACTGTTGTTATTGAGAATGATGATGGTGAGGTGTTGGTAATGATAAGGTTGATGATATTGATAATGGTTTTGGTTATTTTCGTTATTATCATTGCTATTATTGTTGTTGTTATTTTTTTTATTATCATTATTATTATCGTATCATCGTATTATTATCACTATTATTATCATCATTGTCATCATTATTACTATTATTATTATTACTACTATTACTATTATCATTATAATTATCATTATCATTATTACTACTATTACTATTATCATTATCATTATTATTATCATCACTATTATTATCGTTATTATACCTACAACGACTATTATCATCATTATCATTGTTATCATTATCATCATCACTATAATCATTATCATCAGTTATCGACAACTATTTACAACAAATATCCAAATTTTCTCATTTTTTTATCAATTCTATATCAGCAACAACTATATCCTATTAACTCCTATTCCACATATGAATTATCTAATTGCAACTCCATAGGAACAACTGTATTTATTATCAAATGAACATAAAAAAAAAATCTCCGCTTATTAAATTTTAACGAAAGTCAGCGCACTCATAACAAACTTCTGAACTTCCAAAACGGCAACTTCCTTGAGCAAAATAGATGGCAACACTGGTTAATTAGGTCTCTACATTGACTCTTTTCTTGACGTAGGGGTTTTGAGAAGAAATTCCTTTGTTTAATTAAAAAAAATGATATGAAATAAAAACGCTGTGGCTATTCCATGTTTCAAAGGTTTATAATACGATTTGGAAGCTGCTTTGATGTGAGGTTTCATTCGTAAATAACTTTTGCTTAAAAATAATAGATAAGGAAGGTTAGAAAATGAATAAAAATAGAAGTAAGGGAACATAGAGAGTGAGCTTATATCATCCTTCTTGCCAGAAAACAACTGCTTTATTTTTTGTTCATTAAATAGTGATATCAATAAGGAATATGGCATCAACAACAATAATAATGAAAATGATAATAATGACGCTTGTTAAAGCCATAATTCAAAGCTTTTGATAAGCGTATTTTAAAGAATCTAATTTCTTAAAAATTACTTTTTCTTCCTTTCACTTTCCCCTCGCTGCAATTGTGCCCTTCGTTGATTGGTTCTTTCCCGTCGTCTCTCGTATGTCAGCCTGTGATTGGTCCCTCGAGGGTTGTTTACATAAATGATGCATTCTAATTGGTTCTCAGGTGCCTCGGCGACGCGTGTCGTTCTGCGATTGGTCATTAACCCCTCGACGTAGTTCCTGATTGGTCCAGCGTTCTTCTTCTGCTTGGGAGACTGTCACGATGGAAAATATTTCCATTCCGATTGGATTTCTCGATACGTAAGGGTTGTACGGCGTTGCGTGATTGGAATATTGGCCAATCATTGCTTTTTCTGATCAGTTGGTCTTGCATGATAGTGTACTTATTATGAAATTTCCAGAATGTATTTTCTTTCTTTATTTTCTCTTTCAATGTCTCAATTTGCTTACCTTAGTCTGTCTGTCTGTCTGTCCCTCTTTGTCTTTTAATATCTTACTGGCTTCATTTCTCTCTCTCTCTAGTTCTCTGTATCTCTCCCTGGCTTAATTTCTTTCGATCTCTCTTTCTAATTCTCTCTCGCTATCTTTCTTTCTTTCTATCCCTCGCTCCCTCTTCCACCCTCTCTCACTAGGTGTATTTCTCTCTCTCTCTCTCTCTCTCTCTCTCTCTCTCTCTCTCTCTCTCTCTCTCTCTCTCTCTCTCTCTCTCTCTCTCTCTCTCCCTCTCCCTCTATCTCTCTCTCTCTCTTTCATTTCACTCCTACCTCTTCCCTTTCTATCTTTGTTTCCTTCTCTCGTTCGTCGTTCCTCATCTTCATTTCAACACGTTTTCCCCTTTCTCCGATTCCCATCTTCTCCTACTCCATCTCTTCCCTCAATCATCGCCATTCTTTTCTCCCTCCCTCGTCTTCCCTCATTCCCTCCATCCCTTTTCCCCTCGTGGTGTACCTATCGCCTCTTCCCTTATATTTCCCCTTTCGTCGATGGACTGCGCGGGTCTTCTTCCTCTCCCCTTTTCCTATTGATATAACTTCCCCTCTCTCTTTTCCCCTCGGCGGTTCACCCCCCCCCCCCACCTCTTTTGCCCTCGCCTTGTAGCTTCCCTCTTTGCTCCTCCGTCCGCTGCTGCTCTCTCTCTACTTCCTTCTTCTCTTTTCTCTCTCTCTTTCTCTCTCTCTCTCTCTCTTTCTTTCTCTCTTTCTCCCTCCCTCATTCTCTCTCATTGTTCCCCAATTTTCACTCTGTCGCCTACTTTTCTCTCTTCTCTTTCTCTCTCCTCTCTTCCTGCTTCTCCTCCTCCTTAAATCTCTC
>BOPN01000792.1:150620-153120 GCA_017312705.2 Penaeus japonicus
TCTCTATCTTCTCTTACTGTTTCTACTATTATTTTTTATCGAAATTCTGGTTGTCTTTTAAAAGCAACTGGATTTTATTTTTAGAACATCCAGACAAGGAGGAGGAAGAGAGGGATGAATAAGAGAAAGAGGAATGAGAGAGGAAAAGAGAGAAAGACAGAAAGAGAGAGAGAGAGATAGATAGATAGATAGATAGATAGAGAGAGAGAGTGAGAGAGAGAGAGATAGAGAGAGAGAGAAAGAGAGAGAGAGAGAGAGATAGACAGAGATAGAGATAGAGAGAAAAAATGAAAGAGAGATAGAGAGAGAAGAGAAAGAGAGAGAGAAGAGAGAGAAAAAAAGAAAGAAAAAGAAAGAGAGAGAAAAGAGAAAAAAGAAAGAGGAAGAGAAAGAGAAAAGAAAAAGAAAGAAAGAGAAAGAAAGAGTAAGAAAGAAAAAGTTAAAGAGTCTACAACAAAAACCTTAACCTCAAGTAGAATCCCCAGAGTTCGCTTAAACCTCTTTCAGTCTTCTCTAAACCTCTTGGAATCAAGAGAATTACTCTAAGAGGACTTTTGAAAAAAATACTACACACTGTATGGAACCATCGTACACGCCCACTTAAACCCGTCTGGAATATTCTAAAACCATCTAGAACCACTCAGGAAGACCAAGCAACACACTTAACCTAATCCTATATCTAAAAGAACCATTTGTATCCGTCTACAATCACCAAGAACCACGTGGAACCACCTAGAACCAGTCATAACCACTTGGATCATCCGATATATTCCACGTTCAATCCCTGGGAACGGGTGGAATCGGTGGAACGTGTAGAACCAGGTAGATTCCGAGAGAACCAATTAGAACCAGGATGAACTGAAGTCAGCTGGAATGAAGTGGAACCAAACTGAAACAAGGGAGACGAAATGGATTCAAATAGAACCAAAGGGAACCAAGTGGAACCAAATGAACCAAACGTACTCAACTAATTCCAACTGGAAGCATCTGGAGTCCAAAAGAATCAAGTGGAGTCAACAAGTCCCCAAATGGGACCAAATAGGACACAACTGGACTTACGTAAAACCACTTGAAAACCAATTGGAAACCACCTCGTACCCAACTGGAAACCAAACAGAAACCATCTGGAGACCACCTGGTAACCAACTGGAAACCAAACAGAAACCAACTGAAAACTCCCTGGAAACCAACTAGAAACCACCTCGTAACCAACTGGAATCCAAATAGAAACCATCTGAAAACCACCTCGTAACCAACTGGAAACCAAATAGAAACCCCCTAGAAACTACGAACCACCTGCAAACCACCTACAAACCAAACAGAAACCACCTGGAACCAGCACTCAGAATTGAAAATATCCTCTCGCCCCCCCAAAAAAAAAAAAAAAAAAAAAAATAAGAACGACACCTTCAAGATTTTTCGAAACGCTTCCGGAATAGACAATTTTTTCTGACCCACTTTCTGGAACATTCGTGAATCTTCTTGGAACGGAATGGGAAGCCTCTTCTAAGACATGTTGGAATTTCTTATTCTCTTTTGTAGTTAAGGGACGGAGAGAGGAGAAGGAGAAGGAGAAAATAATGAAGAGGATAGGAAGAGAAGGAGGAGAAGAAAAGATGGAGAGAAGAGGAAAGGGAAAGGAAAGTCAGAGAAGAAGAAAAGGTGGAGAAGGAAAGATGGAGAGAAGAGAAAAGGGAAAGGAAAGTCAGAGAAGAAGAAAAGGTGGAGAAGGAAAGAAGAGGAGGAGAAGGATAAGAAGAAAAAAAGGAGTAGAAGGAGGGGATGAAGAAGAAAAGGAAAGAAGCAGAAAGAGGAGAAGGAGGAAAGAGGAAAGAGATGGAGAGAAGGCGAAAGAAAGGAAGCATAGAACAGATGAATAAGTCAGGTGGGATAAGGAGGAGGAGGTGGAAGAAGAAGAAGGAGAGGAGGAGGAGGAGGAGGAGGAGGAGAAGGAGGAGGAGCAGAAGCAGGAGGACGAGGATGAAGAGACGGAAAAGGAGAAAAAGGGAGATAAAGAGGAAGAGGAGAAGAAGAAACAGAATAATAATGATAATAATAATAATAATAATCAGAGGATAAAGAAGAAGGAGAAGGAATGGTTGAGAAGGAGGACGAAGAGCCAGAAGAAAAGAAAAACAACGAAGAGGGAAATAATGAGGCAAAGAAATATAAAAAACAACAACAAAAACAAAAGCAAAAATAAACAAATCCACAAACAAAACAAATAAAACAAGAATGATGACTAAATCAACCGAAATCCAAATGCAAGAGAAGAAAGAAGAGAAAATGGCGAAGGAAAATGAAAATGAAAAAAAAAGGAAAAACGAGGAAGATTATTGGTCCTTCAATGTTTGTCTTTTGGCCAATCGCAGGGCTGGATCATCACTCTTATGTTGGCTACATTATGTTGTTTTCCCGATGTTGGCGCCGGCGTGTTGACATTTCCACGATGGCGCTGCTATGTTGGGTTTTAATACACCGCGGTATGTTGGTAAGTTTA
>BOPN01000792.1:170620-180620 GCA_017312705.2 Penaeus japonicus
CATGCTAGAAAGAGAGAGAGAGAGAGAGAGAGAGAGAGAGAGAGAGAGAGAGAGAGAGAGAGAGAGAGAGAGAGAGAGAGAGAGAGAGAGAGAGAGAGAGAGAGAGAGAAAGAGAGAGAGAGAGAAAGAGAGAGAGAGAGAGAGAGAGAGAAAGGAGGAAAGGAGTGAGCGAAATATATATATATCCATATATCCATCGAACCGCTCGTGTTAATCAGCAGGAGACAAAAATAGCCCAAAGTTTTATCCTTCCTAAACCCATCCATCTACATCCTACAGAAAAGCTATCCTATAGGCAACCTTCCTCCCTCATAACAGCCTCATAATTCAGCCCCGATCGATGCCAACTTCCGATAGACACTCGGCGAGAATCCTGTTGGAGCAGCTGCCAAAACTCTAAGGGTATTTGCGCCACGTTTCAGTTGCTCAATGCATTTCTTTCGGCATTGGAATCTCTTTTGTGTTTTTCAACATATTTAATCTAATTTAATTTAAATCACAAAATCTGAAACACACACAGACACACACACACACACACAAACACACAAAGACACATAGGGAGGATAAAGCAAAACTGAACCTTGCCCATGTTAAATATCACGTGCATATACATAATTCAACATGCCATATAAAAGGGTAGTCCCATTCGCTCTCGACTCAAATATTTTTTTGATGTATGTCCACAAAGTAAAACCCCGCAAGGCAAGGAGGGAGACGGAAGCCGGGGTGTTGGCTTGCACAGTTGCAATCCCTGCATGATTACCTCCCAACCTTCAAGGCGTATGTGGGGGGGGGGGGGGGGGCTGGGGGAGAGAGGGAGGGGAGAGGGGGAGAGGAACAGGAGGGAGGGAGGGAGGGAGGGAGGGGTTTGAGAACATGGGGGGAAGGGGGGAGGGAGGGGTGAGAGAACATGGGGGGAAGGGGGGAGGTGGAAAGGGAGAGGGAGGGGGAGGGAAAGGGGGAGGAGGAGGAGGAGGGGAAGGGGAGGGGAGGAGGGGGGGAGAGCAGGAAGCAGGTGGATAACGTTAATCTGACTTCTATTTCGAGACATACGCATTCGATAGATGTTGCGATGTCAGTTTTCCCCTTTTATGAATATATTGTTAATGCATAAATACACATATACACGCATAAACCCTCATCTCACCCACCCACACCCACCTACCCAACCCAAATCCACCCGCCCACACACACACACACACACACACATACTCAACCCCCAACCCCCCTCCCCCCCGCCCCGCCCCGCTCTTAAACCCACAAACCCTCCGTCTCTCTCTCTCTCTCTCTCCCCGCCCACCCTTCTTCTATGCAACCGAATCTCCGCCCGTTGCAATCCACACCGATCGTTGCAACAAGCGGCGCCACACCCTTCCAGGCTTCCTCCCTCGACGTCTCGGTGCTAAACGCGTCTAAACGTGTTCTGTCAATATCAGCTGATTCTACGCCACTTGGGATTTTTTTTTCTGACCTTTCGATTGTTTCTGGGTTGTTGTGCGGGTAAACAACTGGAATTGATGTGCGGATGTATGATCGTAATATTCGACGTGTAAGTACGTAGAAACGCACACACACACACACACACACTCACTCACTCACACACTCACTCACATAATCACCCTTCACACACACACACACACACACACACACACACACACACACACACACACACACACTCACGCACATAATCACCCTTCACACACACACACACACACGCACACACACACACACACCCTTCCTCCCAACACACTCAGTATATCATCCTCTCTAACAGCCCTTCCCTCTCCACTCCTTTCACCCTCCCCCTTCCAATTTTAATACGCATTCCCCACTAGAGTGGCCTTTTCACCTACCCCCCTTTTTCCTTTTCCCCTGGCGGGCCTTCTCCTTTACTCTACCGCCCCTCTCTTTGCCACCTTTCTCCTTTTGCCTTCCTCCCTTTCTTCCCTACCCCCCTCCCCTCCCTCATACGTCTTTCACTTTTTCCCCCAACTTTCTTCCTTTTTTTCATTCCTCCCTACCGTGCTTCTCTTCCCCCTTCCCTACCCTCTTTTCCTTTCTATTCTTTCTTTCTTTTCTACCCTACCCTCATTCCCTTTCCCCCTTTCCTATCCTCCCTCCCTCCCTCCTTTATCCCCCTTTCTCCCCTAGCCCTCCTCCTCTTTTCCCCTAGCTGCCCTCCCATAAACGTAGGTCTACACGTAATTTCAACCCTTTGTCCCCGCTCGTAAATGACGTCAGGGAAGATTTACAGACTCTGGTGTCGGTGTGTGTGTGTGTGTGTGTGTGTGTGTGTGTGTGTGTGTGTGTGTGTGTGTGTGTGTGTGTGTGTGTGTGTGTGTGTGTGTGTGTGTGTGTGTGTGTGTGTGTGTGTGTGTGTGTGTGTGTGTGTGTGTGTGTGTGTGTGTGTGTGTGTGTGTGTGTGTGTGTGTGTGTGTGTGTGTGTGTGTGTGTGTGTGTGTGTGTGTGTGTGTGTGTTTGTGCGTGTGTGTGTGTGTTTGTGTGTGTGTGCGTGTATGTGTGTACGAGAGACACAAACAGCAAATAAAAAATTAAAACGAACAAATAAATAAAAACATACAAGTTCTCTTACAAAAAAAAAGAAAAAAAAGATGAAAGATAAATATACTTGAAGGAACTTATCAACTGATAAACATTATCAATACAAAGATGTGAATGAGCGCAGTATACATCAGTGTCACTCGACCTCACACTCACACTCTTCGCTTCCGTGTGTGTGTCAAGAGTCTGTAAAGAGTTAATGGAAATATACGAGAAATATTGTCTTTCGAAATTAAAACGCAAGAACACCACAACACAAGAGCAATATAAAAGGATAACGAACACAGCAAGCAAACACAGAATTGCATTCGCAACTTTTAACAAACCCCCCTCCTCCCCCGACCCCCACCCTCACCCTACCAATCTATATACAAACAAAAATCAATAAAAAAGTGAAAGAAATAAAAGCAATCAACAAAGACAGGCAAACAAATAAAACAAAACAAACAACAACAACTATAAAACCCAGCAAACGCAAAATTGATCCCCCTCCCCTCCCCTTCCCTCCCTCTGACCCCCTCCCCCTCCCCCTACATCCCTCTGACCCCCTCCCTCCCTCCCTCTGCTCCCCTCCCCCCTCCCGTTCCTTTAAGCTCTGGAACCTTCAGTAAATCCGATCTATAAATAGCACAGACTCACCTTCACACCTCGACACACAGTTATACACGTAAATAAAGCGGGAGGGAGAGGGAGGGAGGGAGGGAGAAGGAGGGATGAGGAAAGGAAAGAGGAAGGGAGGGAGGGAGGGAGGGAGGGAGGGGCGGAGGGATGAGGAAAGAAGGGAGGAAGGGAGGGAGAAAGGGAGGGAGAGAGAGAGAGAGAGAGAGAGAGAGAGAGAGAGAGAGAGAGAGAGAGAGAGAGAGAGAGAGAGAGAGAGAGAGAGAGAGAAAGACAAAGAAAGAGAAAGAAAAAGCCAAAAATAAAATAAAAAGGAGACAGACACAGAGAGATAGAGAGAGACAGAGAAAGAGCGAGCGACAAAACAGCCAAATGCGCGAATCAATGAGCGAAAGAGTGAAGAGAATGAGCGAGTTATCGTGTCAATGACAGCCTTGCATGAGGAAGGTCATTGCAGGCTCACTTGTCCGAATCAATAAGGAATCCGATTTAACGGCGTTCTTCCTCCGAACTCATTGATACATTGATGATGCAAGTAGCAGAGATGTTGAAAATATTGATTTGCAACATCATAACAGCATCATTAAGGATAAGGTTGATGAATGAAATGATAGCAATACTACTCCAACATTTGTAAAAATAATGATAATAATAAGATAAATGAAAAATTAACATCAGTTCTATCAATAGATAAACAAATTATAAAAAAAACAATAGAAAACAAAAACATAATATTTACCTAGCCCCCCCCCCCCTAGAATGAATAAACAAAAACAACAACTCTTTTATAAACATCCCCCCCCCCCCTACACACTCCAAAAATATTTTTTCTTTTTATCCGCCCTTAAAGATAAATAATTCAATACAAAAACAGCAACCCTTCTATCAACATTCCTCTCTCCTCCTCACCCTTCTCAAAAAAAGAAAAGAAAAGAAAAAAATGCAAATCTCTCCCCGTCGCCATTTTGCCTTCCTTCGGCGGATGCTCTGACACATTTCGCGCACAGATTCGTGTCGACTTTCGCCAGACTTTCCCTCGTAAAAGGTGGAAGTGACGTCATTGTCCATCCGACACACTTTCTTATCATCGAGTCCCAGATCGAAAGAGATGGGAGATAGGGTGAAGGAAGAAGGAAGGAGAGAGAAGAGGATGATGATGGCGTGAAAGATAGAGAGGGAGATACCGTAGAGGGAATTGAAAAAAGGGGGAAAGATTCTTTTTACCTTTCTTTTTCAAGAAAAGTTATCGAGAAGGTTGCAAGTTGCTAAGGATAAAAATAATGGTGATGGTTGTGGTGATGATGATGATGATGGTGATGATGATAATGATGATGGTAATGATGATAATGATGATGATGATGATGATAATGACGATGGTGATGATGATGATGATGGTAATGATGATGATGGTAATGATGATGATGATAATGATGATGATGATGATGATGATGGTAATGATGATATTGATGATAATGATAATGATATTGATGATGATGATGATGCCTACATGTCCTGCTGCCCTGCTGATGTGTCCTGCGCCTGTTCACTATGTTTGTGTTACATGGTAAAGTCCTGTAATAACCCCATGTTTATTCTGAATAACGAACTTTGCTAAGGAAAGAGTAGGAAAGAGGAGCTTAAAATAGCGGACAGGGAATTGAAAGAGACGAAAATAAGGATTGAAAAAACGGTGAAAATAGTCGATGGAGAATTATGGGAGGCAATGAAAGATATATATACGTATTGATGTGATATATAATATATTATTGATATATGATATATAATATATTATTGATATTTGTTTTGTAGTTACAAATATGTATTTGCATATCTTCAGATTCTGTTAAGGTAGTTGGAAGAATGGAAAGAATAATGAAAATAGCAGGCGGTGAAAATAGCGGACAGAAAATTACAGAATTTTTTTTTCTTTCTTTGACAAATATTTCCAGGTTTTTAAAACGTCGAGATTCTCTGAAAACGCCGAGAGGGAACGGAACAATGAGAAAGAAGATAAAAAGGAAAAGAAACAAAAAAACAAAACAAACTGAAAATAACAAACAGAGAATAAAAAGAAAAGGAAAGAAAATTCTTCCTCTTTCAAAATGTCGAGATGCTCGTAAGATTTTAAGAAATAACGCAATAACAGAAAGAATAATGGAAAGAAGAATCTAACAACAACGAAAAGAGAATCACGAAAATAAAATAAAACACGATATTAATTATTCCTTTTAACGACACTCTCCAAATTCCAAAATATCGAGATGCTCCTAAATACAAAAAAAAAAAAAAAAAAAAAAAAAAAAAAAAAAAAAAAAAAAAAAAAAAAAAAAAAAAGGAAAAAGAAAACAACAACGAAATAATGAAAAAATAAAAAACTAACAAACACACATTTACAAATAAAACAAAAACATAAAATAAAAGAGAAAAGAATCTTCCTTTTCCCTTTATAGCAATCGTCCCTATGTTTCAAAATGTCGAGATGGTCGTCTAGTTTTCCCGCCACTCGGTTTGTCTTTGTCTCGAGGTCGGATTTTCCTTTTCCTTTTCTTTCTTTGTTTTCTTGCTTCGCTCTTCGTTCTTATCTTCGTATTCTTATTCTTATTATTGTTGTTATCATTTTCTGTCTTGTTATTATCGTTGCTGACGTTATTATTATTATTATTGTTGTTGTTTTGTGTATCATATTTATTATCATTATTACTAATATTATCATTTGTTATCATTCGTTTTTCCTTCATTTTCTTTGTAATGTTATCCGATTTCTTCTTCTGTTTCCTTCGCACCATCATCCGTAATACATCACCATCCTCCTCCTCCTCCTCCTCCTCATCATCATCATCATCATCTCCATCATCATCAATTTCTTTCGCCATCATAATCACCACCACCACTATTATCATCATCGTTCTCTTCAATATCACTGTCACTATCACCATCATCATCATCGTCATTACTATCACCATCTTCCTCTTCACCATCATCGTCATCACCATCATCATCATCACCATCTTCCTCTTCACCATCATCGTCATCACCATCATCATCTTCCTCTTCACCATCATCGTCATCACCATCATCATCTTCCTCTTCACCATCATCGTCATCACCATCATCATCACGGTTTCCCTCTTCCTCTCTCCTCACCGCCATGAGCTCGGATTCCTTGAGCAAAGTGCAGGACATGAAAGGTATCCTGCCATGCATACACTCCCTCCTCCGCCCCCCTCCCCCCTCCCCCCTCCCCCCTTCTTCCACTCAGGAAACTCAATAAGACGCAAGCATATGCCAAGAATACTCGAGACAACACAGGACACTAATATTACTTATCGAGGTTCGTAATATCGCAGCTGATGTTGATATATTGACGCAACACAATTATGCAATACACCGACAGAGTTCCGGAACAGGATGTGACACTGCAATATGCCGATTCAATACATCGATGCAAGGTTGTACAACAGAATACAATACAATCCACAATTTGCCAATATGCAATATGCTGTGATGTGATATATGTGTATGTTAATAAAAACGTTTTTTTTACATGTTGCAAAAATGATGCAATGATCAGAGACAACTTGTTTTTCAATTTTTGATAAAGATAATCATTGCGATTATTCTAAGCAGTAACAGTGTATAGATAAGCATAATAATCATGATAATAATGATAATAATAATAAAGATAAAAATCTAAACAATGATGATGTTCATAAAAAAAGCAAACAGACGGACAGATAATAGAAAGGAAAAAGGAAAATAAAAAACAGAAGATAAAGTGAACGTCGGGAAGAATTTTGGAAAAAAAACGAAAAGAAAAGAGAAAAAAGAGGTAAAGGGAAAAATGAAAAATCCAACTAATTCTACGAAAAGCCGTTTATCATAAAAACAAACAAACAAACATAAAGGCTAAAAAGAAAAAAAAAATGATCATGGAATAAATATCACAGAGAAACGAAAAACAAAAACAAACGAGAAAGGAAGGAAAAAAAATAATAATATCCCTACCAATAAAAATTATAACAACGATAACAAGTGGAAGAGGAAAGAGGACACAGAAAGAGGGAAGAGGAAGAGAAAGAGAGCGAAAGGAGAGGGAAGACAGCAAGCGAGAGGTAAGAGAAAGAGTGGAAAAGAGAGGGGAAGATAAGTGTAGGGGATAGAGAGAGAGGGGGAGATACGTAGGAGGTAGGGGGTGGGAAGAGGGGAAGAAAGAGGGCGGGGGGGGGGGGGCACTGCAAGAACCTTCGGGCGTCTGCTGTTGCCATGGTGATTGAACAATCATTCCGTGCCATAAATTGATTACATCTTCATCTCTTATCACGCTGGAGGCAGTTACCGGTGTAAGGGGAGGGTGTGAGGGGAGGGTGTGAGGGTAGGGTGTGAGGGGAGGGTGTGAGGGGAGGGGGTGAGGGGAGGGCGTGAGGGGAGGGTGTGAGGGGAGGGTGTGAGGGGAGGGTGTGAGGGGAGGGAGAGAGAGAGAGAGAGAGAGAGAGAGAGAGAGAGAGAGAGAGAGAGAGAGAGAGAGAGAGAGAGAGAGAGAGAGAAACAAAAAATATCGGGAGGTGATAATAGATAATTAGAAGTAATATACAAATAGGTTAATTAGGAGAGGTATGATAATAGAAGAAGATAGGAGAGGTAAAGGATTAGTTAATGAGGATAATTTAATTAGAAATTCTCTCTCTCTCTCTCTCTTCCCTTCCTCTCTCTCTCTTTCTCTTTACTTTCCCTCTCTCTCTCCTTCCTCTCCCTCTCTTTCTCCCTCTCCCTTTTTCCTTTCTCTCTCTATCTCTCTCCTTCCTCTCTCTCTCTTTTTCCCTCTCTGTCTCTCTCTCTCTCTCTCTTTCCTTTCTCTCTCTCTCTCTACCTCTCTTTCCTTTTTCTTTACATATCTCCTTCCCTCTCCCCTCTTACTAGCTCTCTGTCTCTTTCTTTCGCTCTCTATTGTATTCCGCCTTCCCCCCCCTTTCTCTATCTCCTCCTTGCTCCCTCACTTGTGCTTCCTTCCTCTTTCCCTCCCTCCCTCCCTCCCCCACTTCCTCTCTATCCTCCTTCCCCCTCTCTTTCATGTCTCCCCCACTTCCTCTCTCTCTCTCCCCACCCACTTTTCCACCTCCCCCTCCTCCTAATATCTCCCTCCGTCCCTCCCTCCTTCTCCCTTGCTTCTAACACCCTCCCGATCTCTTCCAATTCCTCCCCCCTTCCCTCTCCCTCCTCCCTCCTCTCCCCCCCCAGCGCCAAGTTCTCCCCCTCCCCCTCCCCCTCCTCTTCCCTTCACACACACCCTCTTCTGCGAGAGACTTCTCGGCGACTGGGAAAGAGAATTAGAGAATTGAAGATTTTCCTTTTCTTGAGGCTTGTAGGTAGATATATAGGGAAACACAAACACACAAACACATGCACACTTACAGACATGCGCACTTACAAACACACTTACACGTACACACATAGACACACACACACACACACCTATACACGAACAGACACATGCGCACTTACAAACACACACACACACACGTAAACACACAGACACATGCGCACTTACAAACACACACACACACACACACAAACACATGCGCACACACACATACACACACACATACACACACACACACGTACACACACAGACACATGCGCACTTACAAACACACACACACACACACACACACGCACACACACACACACACACAAACACATGTACGTACGTGTGTTTATCTATATATCAAATTCACTATCTGAATATCCATTTCTCTTGCTTTGCATTTCATTTTTCGACGGAAATGAATCATTACCAAAATACATCTGCGGATTTTGAAAAATGCTGAAGCAAAATCATAAATCTGTTTCTTAAAAAAAGTAAAAAAGAAGAAAAAAAATAATTGGGTTATAAATCATTCCAGAGAATTTGGCAATTTCTCTCCCAAGAGTTGCCATGTTGTGATTTGCTGTCGGTGATTTTTTTAGATTAAAACCTTCACACTGAATTGAAGTGCAAAAAAATAAAAATAAAAATAAAAACTAATAATGAAAATGAAAAAAATATCGGGAGGTGATAATAGATAATTAGAAGTAATATACAAATAGGTTAATTAGGAGAGGTATGATAATGGAAGAAGATAGGAGAGGTAAAGGATTAGTTAATGAGGATAATTTAATTAGAAATTCTCTCTCTCTCTCTCTCTCTCTCTCTCTCTCTCTTTCCTTTCTCTCTCTCTTCCCTTCCTCTCTCTCTCTCTTTCTCTCCTTCTTGTTCTCTCTCTCTCTCTCCCTTCTTATTTTCTCTCTGTATCTCTTTCCTTCCTCTCTCTCTCTTTCTTTTCTTTCTCTCTCTCTGTCGCTCGCTCTCTCTCTCTCTCTTTTTCATCTCTCTCTCTCTCTCTCTATCTCTCTTTCCTTTCTCTTTACATATCTCCTTCCCTCTCCCCTCTGTCTAGCTATCTGTCTCTTTCTTTCGCTCTCTATTGTTCTCCGCCTTCCCTCCTCCTTTCTCTATCTCCTCCTTGCTCCCTCACTTGTGCTTCCTTCCTCTTTCCCTCCCTCCCTCCCTCCCCCACTTCCTCTCTATCCTCCTTCCCCCTCTCTTTCATGTCTCCCCCACTTCCTCTCTCTCTCTCCCCACCCACTTTTCCACCTCCCCCTCCTCGTAATATCTCCCTCCCTCCCTCCCTCCTTCTCCCTTGCTTCTAACACCCTCCCGATCTCTTCCAATTCCTCCCCCCTTCCCTCTCCCTCCTCCCTCCTCTCCCCCCCCGACGCCAAGTTCAACAGTGTTAAAGCAAACAGAGTGAAGGGGGGGGGGGGTTGAGAGCGGAAAACCAAG
>BOPN01000792.1:188120-203120 GCA_017312705.2 Penaeus japonicus
GGTTACTCTTATATTGCAAGTTTTTCTTTCTCTTTTTATATGTATACGAACGTTGAATAAACGGCAGGTTCAGATGTTTTTTTTGTTTGTTTCTTATCAATAATATATAGATTTATAATGATAATATTTTACTAATCATTCATTAAGCATATCAGTTAATTAACACCCTCTCTCTCTCCGACCCCCCCCCCCAAAAAAAAAAAATAATAATAATGCCAAAAAGATCAATATCCAACCAACAATTGCAACAACAACAACAACAAAAACAATATTCCCAACCAAGTATAAAAAAAACTCCCTATATTCATTACTTACAAACACAACAACACAAACTCAATGACCAGGTACGCCCAACGTCACGTGATCAACACATGGCCACCCAGAATGACAGCCAAATTACGCCGCCCACATTGCAAGGAATATCTTAATTACTTCACATTAATTGCAACATGGAAATGAAGAGGCAGTAGAAATAGGATATTGGATGCAATAACAGGTAGTGGGGGTCTGTTTCTCTTTAACAGGTAGTGGGGGTCTGGTTCTCTTTAACAGGTAGTGGGGATCTGTTTCTCTTTAACAGGTAGTGGGGGTCTGTTTCTCTTTAACAGGTAGTGGGGGTCTGTTTCTCTTTAACAGGTAGTGGGGTCTGTTTCTCTTTAACAGGTAGTGGGGGTCTGTTTCTCTTTAACAGGTAGTGGGGTCTGTTTCTCTTTAACAGGTAGTGGGGGTCTGTTTCTCTTTAACAGGTAGTGGGGTCTGTTTCTCTTTAACAGGTAGTGGGGTCTGTTTCTCTTTCACAGGTAGTGGGGATCTGTTTCTCTTTAACAGGTAGTGGGGATCTGTTTCTCTTTAACAGGTAGTGGGGGTCTGTTTCTCTTTAACAGGTAGTGGGGGTCTGTTTCTCTTTAACAGGTAGTGGGGGTCTGTTTCTCTTTAACAGGTAGTGGGGTAATTTCCTTTTTTTTACAGGTAGTGGGTTTGATTGTCCATTTTTTTCTATAACGGGTAGTGGGGTCGGTTGTCCTTTATATGTAGGCCTACTGGGTCTTGTTGTGCTTATAACAGGTAGTGGGGTCCATTTCCGGATAACGGGTAGTGGGGTAAGTTTTAATTACAGGTAGTGGGGTCTCTCCCCTTGTTTATAACAGGTAATGGGGTCAGTTGTTAATGACAGGTAGTGGGGTATCTTCCCTTGCTAATAACAGGGAGTGGGGTCACTTGTTAATTACAGGTAGTGGGGTATCTTTCCTCATATTCCCTCCTCTCTTTATCTCTGTCTCCATATCTCCTGTTTTCTCTCTCTCTCTCTCTCTCTCTCATTCTTATAACAGGTAGTGGGGTCTCTTCCCATGCCTATAACAGGTAGTGGGGTATCTACTTTGCTTATAACAGGTAGTGGGGTATCTTCCCTTGCATAATTATAGCAGTTATAACAGGTAGGGGGGACTTGTACATCCAACAGGTAGTGGGGTCGCGTTTCTACACTAGGTATTTAAGTCGTTATTTCGGAACAGGTAGTGGGATCTCTTTCCTAACAGGATGTAGAAAACCTATGTTCACTTTGGGTAGCACAGGTAATGGGACTCTCTGTCTCTAACTGGTATTGGTAATCTTTATTATCATACGAGACAGCACAGGTAGTAGGTTTCCATCTTCTTGTCAAATAGCACAGGTAGTGGGAGAATCATTTCCCTGTCAGGTAGCACAGGTAGCGGGATGGGTTCTATTCCCTAGTCATGTAGCACAGGTAGTAGGTTTCCATCTTCTTGTCAAATAGCACAGGTAGTGGGAGAACCATTTCCCTGTCAGGTAGCACAGGTAGTAGGTTTCCATGTCCTTGTCAAATAGCACAGGTAGTGGGATGGGTTCCATTCCCCAGTCATGTAGCACAGGTAGTAGGTTTCCATTTCCTTGTTCAATACCACAGGTAGTGGGGTGGCTTCTATTCCCCAATCATGGCACAGGTAATGGTAAGACCTCCCCCTCAGTGAGAGAGCCCAGGTAGTGGGGAGCCTTGCCCCTAATCAGCTGGGATCAAAAGTAGATTAACTTTATATCTACTCGATCCCGGATATGACGTCATCGTAAATTCATTTTTTGTTTACTTGTTTTTGTTGTTGTTGTTGTTGTTTTTTGCGCGCACACACACACACACACACACACATATATATGTATACATATATATACATGTGTGTATATATGTATTTGCATGTATATGCATATATATAATATCATATATACATAATATCCATATCACAAAATGGCCAAACACTGGTGACACTCTGACAAAAGAGAAAAAAAAAATGTCGCCAAAATTGCAAACCCTCAACCGAGCAAGTAGAAATAACAAACCCGAAATTACTGCCTGGCAACCTTTCAATTCCAGAAAATGGGAAATTCCGTAAAATGCGATTTATTTGTTTCCTTTTCACTGGTCTTGAAGGCAGGCCGTCTGGGTCAACTGCGTATTGTAGGGGTTTGTGTCTTTGTGTCTGTAGGTACTGCAAAGCTCTCTCTCTCTTTCTCTTTCTCTCTTTCTCTATCTTTCTCTCTCTCTCTTTATTTCTCTTTCTCTCTCTCTCTCTCTCTCTCTCTCTCTCTCTCTCTCTCTCTCTCTCTCTCTGTCTCTCTCTTTATTTCTCTCTCTCTCTTTCTCTTTATCTCTTCACATACACACACACACTCTCTCTCTCTCTCTCTCTCTCTCTCTCTCTCTCTCTCTCTCCCCCCCCCCATATATATATATATATATATATATATATATATATATATATATATATATATATATATATATATATATATATATACATATATATGTATGTATGTATGTATTAAAAGAAATCGAAGGAAAAACCTAAAAAACATACAATTAACGGGTCTTTAAATGCAAAGACCGTAATTTGTGACTTTGCTGTGGTATTTTTGAGGTCATGTACCCTCCTCCCTCCCCTTCCCCCCTCCCTTGGGCCCCCAATCCTCTCTACCTCCTCTTCCCCCTCCCCCTCTTTCTGTTCCTTTCCCCCTCCCGCCCCTTAACTTAGCACCTCCCCCTTCCCCCTTAAGCCCCCCTCCCTCTCCCCTCCCTCTTCCCTTTTCTCTTAACAACCTCCACCCCCTTTCCCTCCCCCTCTTCTCTTCCCCTCCCTCTTAAGCTCACATCTTCTCTACCTCTTTCCCCTCCCTCTCCCTCTCCCCCTCCTCCTTAATCCCTCATCTCCTCTACCTCTTCCCCCTCCCCTCCCTCCCCCCTTCCCCCCCCCCACCCCACCCCTGCCACCTTACATGTCAACAACTATTCCGTTCCCGCGTTGTTGTCTTTTTATATGATAATAAAAATATTGATAAAACGATATATTGAAATATTCTCCATCCGATTATCTTTGACTGGTTGAAAAAAAAAGACACTTCTATATATCTTTTGGATGATTTGTGAGGGGTAACGTGCGCAAAAGTGTTTTTTTTATGAAGAGAACTCTCGACCTAAAATGTATCTCTGGCTATGGATGAAAAATGACTTCTATGGGTCTATGGCTCTCTCTCTCTCTCATTCTCTCTCTCTCTCTCTCTCTCTCTCTCTCTCTCTCTCTCTCTCTCTCTCTCTCTCTCTCTCTCTCTCTCTCTCTCTCTCTCTCTTTCTCTCTCTCTCTCTCTCTCTCTTTCACTCTCTCTCTCAATCTCCTTATCGCCACCTATTTCAACCTATCTTTCGCCCACCTTTATCTCTCTTTATTACTTCCGCACGTGTAAACGCCCACCGACACGCACGTGCGGGCGGCCGGCAGAGGGAAGTGGGCGGGAAGTGTGTCCTGGGAAAGGAATAGCGGGTGGAAGGGGGAGGGAGGGGAGTTGAGTAGGGAGAGGGAGAAGGGAGTGAAGGAGGAGGAGGAGGAGGAGGGAGGGAGCGAGAGGAGGAGGGGGAAGGAGGGGGTGAAAGGAGGAGAAGAAAAGGAAAGGGGTGGGAAGGGAGGGATAGAGAAACGGAAGCGAGGAAGAAAGAATGGAACAAGTGAAGAGAGGAAAGGGGAAAGGAAGGGGAAGTAGAAAGGGATTAAGGAGAAGGCGAATGTAGACGTGAGGGGAGATGGGGGGAGGGGGAGGAGAGGGAGGGAAATCGGAGAACGACGACGGGGGAGGGAGGGAGGGAGGGAGGGAGGGGAGGGGAGGGGAGGGGAGGGAAGAGAGGGAGGGGATGGAGGACGAAAGGAGAAGGGAGGGGGGTGAGCGGGTAGAACAGCTGCAAAATGTTCCAACGACTGACTTTGAGTGAGAACCTAGGAGGGGAGGGGGAGGGAGGGTAAGGGGTGGGGGGGATAGAGGTATAGGTATAGGGTAAGGAATGGGGGGAGATGGGCGGGGGGGGGGTGATTCTCAAACCTTATTTATCCCAATACTTATTTTTTTCTTTTCTTTATATAATTTTTTCTTAGAATGTTTTTTGTTTTGTTTTGTTTTGTTTTTACTTATTCCTATTATCATTACAACTTCCCCCTTGCCATCAAAATAGCAATGACATCAATAATAATAAATATAGTATGTTGAAATTGTTGTTACGAGAGTAATTTTGGGCGATTAACAATTTTATAAGGTCAGTTGTAATATTACCAAGTACAACTATGGTGATGATAAGGATAAGAGTAGTAGTAGTAGTAGTAATAATAATAATAATAATGATGATGATAAAATAATAATAATAATAATAATTATAATAATCATGATAACAATATGATAATGATAATAATGATAATAATAATAACAAATATGATAACAATATAAAAATGATAATGATTATAATAATCATGATAATAACAATACAATAATGATGATGATGATGATGATGATAATAATAATAATAATGATAACAATAGTAATGATGATCATAATTATGATGATCAAAACAAAATAATGATGAAAAAAATAAGGTGATAATAATAAAAATGCTAATAATAATAATAAAAATACCAATGTAAATACTAATAATAACAACAATAATAATTGTAACAAAAGTGATATTAATAACGAATATCAGTAAACAAACAAATAAGAAAAAACAACAAGAAAATAAAACAAAACAATAACAAAAACAACAAGAAAATAAAACAGACAACAACAACAACAGAATGCATAAGAATCGAGCAACAAAAACACGACAATCAATCAATCAGTCAATCAATAACTATAATGATTATAAAAAAAATGAACTTAATATCTTTTCAGTCAAAAAAAAAAAAAAAAAAAAAAAAAAATCGGCTTTGTGTTTGGAAGAAAGTCTGTTTTTTTTTTGTTTTTTTTAAATAGATTTCTAGAAAAAAAAACGATATAGATGATGGTGACGATGGAGATAATGACGATGAAGAAAAAAATATATAGAAAATATAGAAAATATAGATATAGAAAAATAAAGATATAGAAAAAAGAAATATAGAAGAAAACACAAAACAAGAAACGTAGATCCGCAGAAAAAAAAATAAAGAAAGAACAAGAAAGAAAGAAAGAAAGAAACAAACCAAGATAGAAAATCAAAACAAACACAAAAGCACCGTTTACCCTCTTTCTTAACCCAAGCCACGAAGCCCCATAACCACCACGTGCGTGAGTGCGTGCGGGCGTGCGTGCGTGAGTGTGTGCGTGCGGGCGTGCGTGCGTGAGCTCCTAATGACTCCTAAATGATACTTCGTTGTAACTAATTCGATGCAATTTGATATAGTTTGGATACGGCAGACGACGGACGACCCCTGGAGGGGGGAGGGGGTATGAAGAGGGGTAGGGGAGGAGAGAGAGAGAGAGAGAGAGAGAGAGAGAGAGAGAGAGAGAGAGAGAGAGAGAGAGAGAGAGAGAGAGAGAGAGAGAGAGAGAGAGAGAGAGAGAGAGAGAGAGAGAGAGAGAGAGAGAGAGAAATAGATAGATAGATAGATAGAGAGAGAGCGAAAGAGAGAGGGAAAACAAACAAACAAACAAAGTAAACATAAACCTACTAACCTAAACAGAAAAACAAAAGTCAAACAAAAACAAACGACACAAGAATTACCCCCCCCCCCCACCAACCCTCCTCCCCCTTCAAAACCTCCACTTACGTATTCCCATCAATACAAACAAACAAACAAACAAACAAACACAAACATCCTCGCCCCCACCCCACCCCAACTACCGAGATCCTCTTCCCTTCCCCACAACAAACAAAACAAACACAACAAACACACATACAAAATACAAACACAATGACCCATACAAGAAACCGAAGCCTGAATTAGCATACGAGTTGTGGTTGGGGTGGGGGTGGGGGGTATGGGGAGGGGAGTGGGGAGGGTATATTAGGGGTTAGGGGGGTAGGAGGGGGTGGATGGAAGGGGGAAGGAGAAAGGGAGGATAAAGGGGGGGATGAAGATGATGCAGAGAGAGAAAGAGAGAAGGAGGGGTGAGGAGAGGGAATGGAAGAGGGGGAGAACAGAGAGGGGGATGAATGAGGAAAGGAGGAGGGGCGTAAAGGGAAGGGGTGGAATTGATGAGTAAATGGGGAGAGGGAGGCGGATATAACGGGAAAGGAAGGAAAGAACAGATAAGTAAATGAAATATATAAGAAGGTGACAGAAGAGAGAGAGAGAGAGAGAGAGAGAGAGAGAGACAGAAGACAGAAAGAGGGATAGAAGGAGGGGATGAGAAGGGGGGAGGGGGGAGAATCATGACCTGGAACGACCTTGGCTCAGCTGGCTTGATGTGAGTCGTTACCTCGAGGTCGCCGTCGCTGTTGGCACTGTGCCTCGTCCCCTTTTCTTGTCTTACTTTTTTTTTCTTGTTATTTCAATTTCCCTCTTGTTTTTTTTTCTTTCTCTTGTCTTTGTATTAGTCTCTGTCTGTCCATTTTTTTCTCTCTCTTTCCTCTCCCCCCCCTTCTCTCTCTCTCTTCCTGCCATCTCCTCTCTTTCTCTCTCCTGCTACCTCTCTCTCTCTCTCTCTTACTTCTCTCTCTCTCTTCTCTCTCTCTCTCTCTCTCTCTCTCTCTCTCTCTCTCTCTCTCTCTCTCTCTCTCTCACACACACACTACCTCGTGCTCCTTCTCTCACTCTCTCTCGCTATATTTCTCTCTTCCTTCTATATCTTCCTCTTCTTCAATTCCCGCTTATGCCTTCATTTTCCTCCTTTCTATCCCTGCCTCTTTCCCCTCTTTCTATCTCAACCTTCCCCTCCATTTTTTTTTATGTCGTTCGTTTACTCAACTTTCGTCCAATCTTCGTCTTCACCCCCTCTATCCCCTCTCTCCCCTTTCTCCGCTCTTTTATTCGCCTTTCTCTCCTCCTCCTCCCCTTCTTGTTTACTCTCTTTGTCTTTCGCTTTTAATTACCTCTTCTTTGTGTTCCTCCTCCGCTTCATTTCGCCGTTCTCTCGTATTCTCTTTGACGTCTCGTTCGTTTCTCGTTTTCGGCGGGATTTTGCTCGTTTTTTTAATTAGTTTTTTCTTTTATTCTATCGCTCGCTTTCCGTCTATTCTATCTCTATATCTTGCTATTTATCTTTTTCTGTCTTTCTCTCTCTCTCTCTCTCCTTTTCCTCCTCCTCTTTCTTCTCTTCCTCATCCAACCTCTAACCTCTCATTTCTTCCTCCTTCTCCCCCTCATCTCCTCCTCTCTCGTTCCCTTTCCTCTTCCCCTTCATACACCACTTTACCCCTCAATTTCCCCCTCCCTCCACCTCCATCCCAACCCCCAACTCTCCACCTAATCCACACCTCCACCTACCTACCCCCCCCCCGTCCCTACCTCTTCAACCCCACCCCTACCTTAATCTCCTTTCCTCCTCCCCTCTCCCCCCCTCTTCCCCCTCCCCCCTCCAACCCCCCCACAGGTGAGCGAGCGAGCGAGCGGGGCACAAAACCCCCGGATGTTCCCCATTATGAGGGAGGGAAACTCACATGATCTCATGGCGGGGGAGGGGAGGGGGAGGGGAGGGAGGGGAGGGGAGGAGGAGGGGAGGAGGAGGGGAGGGGGAGGGAAAGTGGGAGAGGGACGAGGAGGGAGGAGGGAGAGTGGAGGGGGGTTAGAGGAGGTTGGGAGGGAAGGGGAAGGAGGAGGAGAGAGGATTTGGATTTGATAAGTTTATTCATACTATATACAGTGTATACACATGAATAGGCATAGGAACTATGCCTAAATGATTTGTACAGTTCATGTTAGATTCTAAGAGAGAGAAGTAGAAAAAAACAAACAGACGAAACAGAAAGAATAAGAAAAAAGGAGCAAAAAAAATAAATAATAATAAATAAAATAAATAAATAAAAGAAAAAATAAATAAAATAAAATACTATAAAAATAACAAGGAAGAATCTAAGAGATGAAAAAGACTCGGCTGAGAGAGAAAGAAAAAAAAAACGAAAAGATTTGAAAAGAGACAAAAAAAAAAAAAAGATTCAGCAGGAAGGGAGGAGAGGAGGAGGAGGAGGGGGGGTGACGGGTGTGGGGTGGGGGTAGGGGTGAGGTGATGGCAGGGGAGCATGACCCCCACAGGGTAATCAGGTAAACTATAGGTTGCTGGTGATGAATAATGACAAGGTGGAGACAGGGAGGGATAGCATCCAAAAGAGAGGAGGGAGGGAGGGAGGGAGGGATAGGGGGGTAGGGAGAGGGAGATGGAGGGAGGGAAGGAGAGGGAGGTATAGGGAGGGAGAGAGGGAGAGAGAGAGAGAGAGAGAGAGAGAGAGAGAGAGAGAGAGAGAGAGAGAGAGAGAGAGAGAGAGAGAGAGAGAGAGAGAAAGAGAGATAGAGAGAGAGAGAGAGAGAGAGAGAGAGAGAGAAAGAGAGAGAGAGAGAGAGAGAGAGAGAGAAAGAGAGGGGGAGAGGGAGAGGGAGGGAGGGAGAGGGAGGGAGAGAGAGGGAGAGGGAGATGGAGGGAGGTATAGGGGGTAGGGAGAGGGAGAGAGAGAGAGAGAGAGAGAGAGAGAGAGAGAGAGAGAGAGAGAGAGAGAGAGAGAGAGAGAGAGAGAGAGAGAGAGAGAAGAGAGAAAGAGAGAGAGAGAGAGAGAGAGAGAAAGAGAGAGAGAGAGATATAGATATAGATAGATATATATAGAGAGAGTAAAAGACAGAAAAAGAAAGAGAGAGAGAGAAATAGAAAGCCAGAGAGAGACCGAACATAATTCCAGACAATCGCAACAAAAACAACAAAGACAAAAGGCCGAGAACCTCAAACAGCAACCACAACACCGACAGCAGATCAGAAAGAGACAAGCGAAGGACGAGAGCAAACAGAGAGATCCAAACAACAACAACAACGACACCCCTCCCCCCACCCTCAGATACAACAACAAAAACAACCACAGACAAAACAACAAAAACAAGACATCATATCAGCCAAAAGACGATCGAAGGAAAATAAAACAAGTGGACAGATCAAAACAACAACCTAAAGCCAAAACAACAACAACAACCTCAGACAATAACAACAACATAACATCATATCAACTGACCCCAAACAACAACAACAACATAGCAACAACAGCAACAAAAACATCAACAACTTCAACAACATCAACATCAACAGCAACAACAACAACAAGAACAACTTCAACAACAACAACAATAGCAACAACAGCAACATCAACAACAAAGACAACTTCAACAACAACAACAGCAACAACAACAACAACAATTTCAACAACAACAACAGCAACAACAACAGGAACTTCAACAACAACAGCAACAACAACAATTTCAACAACTATAACAGCAACAACAACAACAACAACAGCCAACAACTTCAACAACAATAACAACAGCAACAACTTCAACAACAACAACAACAGCAACAACAAAAACAACTTTAACAACAACTTCAACAGCAACAACAACAACAACAACAGCAACTTCCGGTCACCGAAAGTCCGACCGCTGTCTGGACGCAGCACCGCGCATCTTGTTCTTTCTTTCTCATTCTCTCTATTTTCCCCTGTTTATTCCTTTTTTCCCCTTCCTTTCTTCGCATCCTTATAATTATTCCTTTTTTCCCCATTTCTTCCTGCTTCTTTTTCCTGTTTTTGTTTCATGTTATTCCGATTTATTTTATTTTTTATTTTTTATTTTTTTACCTATTTCATCAGTTATTCCCGCTATTCATTTTCTCCATTTCCTTCCTTCGTATCCTTATCATTTATTCCCAGTCCCTTCTATTTTCTTCTCTTCCCTCTCCTTCTATCCTTAAGAGTATCAATCATTTCCTATTTCTTCAGCTCCATCTCTTCATCCCCTCTCTTCTTCTTCCCTCTTCCTTCTCTTCCTCTTCCTTTCTCTGCTCCTACTACTTCCCCTTCTCTTTTCCTACACTTCCACTTCTTTCTTCTTCCTTTCCCTTCTCCTTCTTTTCTTCCCCCTTGCCCTTCTTCTTGTTCCCCTATCCCCTTTCCTTCTCCTTCTCTACCTCTCCCTCCTATTCTTCCTTTTCGTCCTCCACTTCCTCCTCTTTCCTTCCCTTTTCCTCGTCTCCCATTTCCTTCTCCTTCCCCTCCTTCCTGTCTCCTTCGCTTCCCCTCCTCTTCCTCTTCCTTTTCCTTCCCCTCCTCTTCCTTTTCCTTCTCCTTCCCGTCCTCCTCCTCCTCCCTTCCCCTCCTCCTCCTCCTCCTCCTCCTCCTCCTCCTCCTCCTCCTCCTCCTCCCCCTCCTCCTCCCCCTCCTCCTCCCTTCCCCTTCTCCTTGTCCGTCCCAGCCTCAATTACCCAAGCCGGAAATAAGTGGAGGAGAGGCGTGAGCGGGGAAACTCTACCAAGAACCTGCTGAAGCTCCTTATTTCAGGATTATATAATCGAGACTTTCAAGTACATTTCTCCCTTACATCCCCTTTCTTGTATTTCCTGCTTTATCTCCGTTTTTATCCCCCCCTTAATCGGCTTATAGTCTCGATCAATATCCTCTCAATCAATAACAAGTCGATCACGCAAACTGGATTTATATTGCAAGCGACACATGCAAATTTGAATCTCAATATATCAAGGACATCCAGCTCTTAGAGAGCAAGTGCGCGCTTCCTGGATACATAATGGAGACACGGCGAGTACACACACAGACACAGTTAAAGGCACAGACGCAGACACGCACATGAATGCTCACACTGACACATGATGTCAAATGTGTTTTATTTTTCTCTCTCTCTCGCTTCTTATTTTTCTTTCTTTATTTCTTTATCTCTCTCTCTCTCTCTCTCTCTTTATTTCTTTCTTTCTTTATATATATCTCTCTCTCTTTCTTTTTATTTCTTTCTCTCTGTCTCTCTCTCTCTCTCTCTCACACACACACAAAGAAAATGACGCCATGCATTTTACATTCTCATTCCCTCTCCAGAACATAATTGTCTCAAATTGCTTGTCTTAAGAAAACTCCAAGATATGAAGCAATAAATTCCATTCTGAGATGTTTTACTCATGTACAAAGAAACAACAACAACAATAACAATAACAACAACAACAACAGCAACAATAACAACAACAGCAGCAACAAAAACAGACTACTTGTAATGATGTTTTCCTTCTTTTGTAAGTTATAAGGACGGTGATAACTATTAAGATTTCAATTAATTATTCATGTTGTGGAGGTAAATATGATTAACATATTAAACTAATATACACACATCTCTACAATAACAATAATAATATCGAATAACCCATTAAAAACAGATTAATAAGATAAACATGGCCGAGGCAACATTAATACCGTTATCATGTAATATATTTTAATTGAAACAAACAAACAAACAAACAAGATCTTCTCGCGGCTGCAATCTCAGGTAATGAGACACATGTTCTGAGCGACCCCTCCCCATCCATCCCTCCCCCCTCCCTCCCTCCCCTTTCTTCTCTCCATTCATCCTTCCCATCCCTCCCCACTCCCTATCCTTTATCCTCTTGCTTTCCTTTCCTCTCTCCATCCTTCCCCACCCCCGCCCCCCCTATTCCCCTCTCCCTTCTAAATCCTTCCCAATTACCCTTCCCCCCCTCTTTTCCTTCCCCTCTCCATTCTTTACCCCTTATTTTCTTACTCCCTCTTCCCCTACACTCTCTCCACTCTCTTCCTATTGCCCCCTTTTTCACCCTCCCTTTCCTCATCTCACCCCTATTTTCTCCCTACCAATAATCCTCCTTCCTGTCCCTTCAATTCCTTCCTTCCCTTCCCCCCCCCTTTGCCCATACCCACTCCCCCTACTCCCCCTCAAAAAAAAAAAAAAAAAAAAAAAAAAAAAACAAAAGAGGGGGGGGGTAATTGGCGACAAACTTTGCAAGGTTATGGGGGGTCTAAATCCACATCTTTAATTATTCATGGGGCACACGAGGGGTGGCGAGGAATAGGGAGAGGGAGAGGAGGGAGAGGAGGAGGAGGAAGAGCGAGAGGAAGAAGAGGAAGAAGGGGAGGTGGAGAAGAGAAAGGGAGGGGGGGAGTTGGAGAGACAGATAAAGAGGAAGGAGTAGGAGGAGGAAGAGGAGGAGGAGGCAGATGAGGAAGAAAAAGAAGAAGAGGAGGAAGAGGAAGAGGGAGAGTAAGGAAGAGAAGAAGAATATGTAATAGAGAGAAAGAAATGGGAGAAGATTAAATAGATAAATAGAGATAAGAGAACGCACACATACACACAGAGACGGGAAAAGTTGAGATAAAACATAGATAAAAACAAAAGGAGACCGGAAATGTATTCAGAATTATGAAAATGAGCAGTGATGGTTCTTTGAGAGATATGGAAATTAGGGAGAGAGATGAGGGGAGAAATATGTACGAGGGGGAGACGGAGAGAGAGACAGAGAGACATATAGATAGGCAGTAATTAAGAGGGAGATAGATCCATATAGATAGATAAAGAGAGAGGAATATATATAAATAAAAGTTAGAAAGGTTATTGATATAAAGAAAGCTAGACAGACAGATAGATAGAAAGTTAGAAAGGATATATACCGAAAGAAGAGGGAGATAAATAGACATAGAAACAATAAAGAAGAGGGAAAAAAACAACAACAAAAACAGACAATAAAAGAAAGAAAACAAAACAAACACTAGAACAACAAAGCCAAGAAGAGAAATCACAAAATCACAAAATCACATACTCCGTGGAATCCAAAAACTGCCACATTTCTTAAATAAAGTTTCTAAAGTACTTCTGAAATGCCATCGTGCCAAGGAGGGAGTACCTCCTTAAGAATCCTAGTCCATTAAGGAAATCCTTATTAGGATAGGAGGATCATGGTAGTAGGTCTAAGGATTTTCGTGGTTCAATTTAGGATGATTTGGCATAGAAAGGGTTAAGTCCTGGAGCAGTTAGTGTGATTATTTCTTCAGCTGTTCGGGGGTGGGGTGGGGGTGGGGTGGGGGGAAGTGTGTGTGTGCTTGTGTGTGTGTGTGTGTGTGTGTGTGTGTGTGTGTGTGTGTGTGTGTGTGTGTGTGTGTGTGTGTGTGTGTGTGTGTGTGTGTGTGTGTGTGTGTAAGTGGGTGAGTGAGTGAGTGAGTGAGTGAGTGAGTGAGTGAGTGAGTGAGTGAGTGAGTGAGTGGGTGTGTTTGTGTATCTGTATGTTATGACGAAGTGGCTGTGAATGAGTATGTCAAAGTGTCCCATAAAATTCCAAAATAGCTAAAGCATCGATTCACCAACCCATTCTTGTGCATCTGCTCGATTTTATATATTTAAAATAAAGTTTATAGACACATCTACACTCACACACACACACACACACACACACACACACACACACACACACACACACACACACACACACACACACACACACACACACACACACACACACACACACACACACACACACACAACCACACACCCCCACACACACACACCCCCACACACACACACCCAACCCCCACCTCCGAAACACGACGACGAAAGCGTAAAACATCGAACACCAACAACTCGCCTCCTTAAGGATACGAGGAACCTCCTTAAGGACACAGCCGGCAGGATGATGGATAGAGAAGTCCTTTTCGGGCCCGATATCGTGAATAGGATAAGAAGGATGCATTAGAAAGGAAGTAGGGTAGACAGGGAGGAAGGATGGAGATAGATCGAGAGGTAGGTTGGGAGGTAGGAGGATAGATGGATGGATGGATGGATGTTATGGATGTATGGATAAATAGATGGATGGATGGATGGATGGATAGATAGATGGATGGATAGATGGATGGATGGATGGATGGGTAGATGGATGGATGGATGGAGAGATGGATGGATAGATGGATGGATGGATGGATGGGTAGATGGATGGATGGATGGAGAGAGAGATAGATGGATAGATGGATGGATGGATGAATGGATGGATGGATAGATAGATAATTAGATGGATGGATAGATAGATAGATAGATGGATAGATAGGTAGATAGATAGATATATAGATAGATGGATGGATGGCTAGATAGATAGATGGATGGATGGATGGATAGATAGATGGTAGATACATAGATAGATAGGAGATGATAAGGGAGAAATAGATATAGATGTAAATTGATAGCGAAGAGATAGATCGATAGATATAGAGAAGAAAAGGCCAAATGAGATGGAAAGATAAAAAATACTGGATATAGACATATAAACGAGAGATTGATAAAGAGGAGAATAGATAGATAAATAGACAGAGAAATATAAAGCGAAAGGGAGATGCAGCACCACAAAGAGGAGGCAAAAATAGATTCATGAATTGCAATATTGATAAGGGCATTCACTTGACTGTGTGATGATGATAGTGTTGTAATGATGATGATGATGATGGTGATGATGATGATGATGGTGATGATGGTGATGATGATGATGATAATGTTGTGATGATGATGGTAATGATGATGATGACAATGATGATAATAATGATGATGATGATAAAATGGAAAATAAAACGAAAAGGAAGATGAAGATAAGGATTTAGAAAATGATGATGCTAATACTAATATCCTCAACAGAATCAAACTCGACACCAAGCAACCTCCAAGGCAAGCAAGACCAAAACAAACGGACCAAAACAAGACCATAACAAGACCAAAGCAA
>BOPN01000792.1:210620-215620 GCA_017312705.2 Penaeus japonicus
AGCAGTAAGAACATTAGGGGGTGAAAATGTAGTGTGCTAATGTATTACCCTACTGTATCCTGCAGCTACGTTGTTGCAGCTTACTGTATTCCTTGCCTTGTTTCTCTCTTGCTACCAGGAGCGAGGGTGTGTATGTGTGTGTGTGTACGCCCGCAGAACACGCCCGTAACTGGAGTCTATTGTTCACCCCCTTCTCCTCCTCCTCCTCCTCCTCCTCCTCCTCCTCCTCCTAACCTCCCGCGCCCACCTCGCTCCTTACGCCCGCCCACCCGCCCATCCCGCCCCCTATCCCTGCACCTACACCACCCGTCTGCTGCCTCCTCCCCACCCCCTCCCCTTCAAATAGCCCGCCCACCGACTCTCCCTCATTCAAACCGCCCCCCCCCCCCCCACGCGCTTGCAACCCCTGCCCCGTCCACCCACCCACTATAATGCAACAAACGCCCTCTCTCTTGCAGAATGATGACTTCATTGCAAGAGGACATCGTGATGAAGTGTTATGCGCGTTGATGGTAATGGGTAACGATAATGATATTGAAGAAGGGAGAGAGAGAGAGAGAGAGAGAGAGAGAGAGAGAGAGAGAGAGAGAGAGAGAGAGAGAGAGAGAGAGAGAGAGAGAGAGAGAGAGAGAGAGAGAGAGAAAGAAAGAGAGAGAGAGATGGAGAGGACGAGGGAGAGGGTGAGGAAGATAGAAAGGGAGAGGGAGAGGGAGAGGGAGAGGAAGAAAGAAAAGGAGAGAGAATGAAAGAGAAAGAGAGAAAGAGAGAAAGAAAGAAAGAGAGAGAGAGAGAGAGAGAGAGAGAGAGAGAGAGAGAGAGAGAGAGAGAGAGAGAGAGAGAGAGAGAGAGAGAGAGAGAGAGAGAAAGAAAGAGAGAGAGAGATGGAGAGGACGAGGGAGAGGGTGAGGAAGATAGAAAGGGAGAGGGAGAGGAAGAAAGAAAAGGAGAGAGAATGAAAGAGAAAGAGAGAAAGAAAGAAAGAAAGAAAGAGAGAGAGAGAGAGAGAGAGAGAGAAAGAGAGATAAATGAACGAACGCGAAATCATCTCCCACCGGGACTAGCCGGTGAGCCTACGAGTGAAGTGAGGGGGGGGGGTGAGACAAGGATGGGGGATGCTAGAAGTATGTGTCTAGAGAGGGGATGGGGTGAAAGGGGAGATAGGGAGAGAGAGCGAGAGAAAGAGAGGCGGAGGGAGAGAGGGAGAGAAGCGAGCGGGAAGAGGAGGAGTAAAGAGAAGAGGGTAGAGAGGCATAGGAGAGAGGAGAAGGAGAAATGAAGAGAGGGGAGTGACTAGGAGAGAAGAGGGTGAAGAGGAAGGTAAGAGAGGGGAGAGAGAAGTTAAAAGGGGAAGTCAGAGAGAGAGAGAGAGAGAGAGAGAGAGAGAGAGAGAGAGAGAGAGAGAGAGAGAGAGAGAGAGAGAGAGAGAGAGAGAGAGAGAGAGAGAGAGAGAGAGAGAGAGAGAGAGAGAGAGAGAGAGAGAGAGAGAGAGAGAGTTAGAGAAATAGAAAGGGGAGAATTTAGAGGGGAGGAGGAGGAAGAGAAGGAGGAGGAGGGGAGAGAGAGAGAAGAGGAGGAGGGGGAAGAGGGGGGAGAGGGGGGAGAAAGAGGGGAGATTTCGGGACGGGGGAGAGGGCGGAGGGTGGTGATGGGGGGGGGGGGGGGGCGAAACTAAACTGTAGGCCCACCCAACCGTGCAGGCCTCGTAGCAACATCACTTTAAGCTTAAGACCGTGGCTATGATAGCTACGGATACATATTTCAATGCCTATGCTGTTGCGCTGAAGCTTATTTTATGGTGTTTACAGTAAGCTTTCATGGGGGAATCACCATGGCTTTGCTGAAGACATTTTTTGCTTTTTCACTGTATTTCACTCATCTTCACTATAATTTGCTTTATTCTCTCTCTACATTGCACTGTATTTACTCCATCATCACCATCATTAACCGTAATCTTTCACCATCTTCTCGTCGCAAATACACCATACCTTATGTCACCATACTCCCCGTCATAACACAAACATCATACATATATCCAGAATAATTATCACACGACTTTACCCTAGCGACCTTTCACTTGAAAATACAGGACCGACTTCTCACTATAAATTACAGTTTAGACCTCACATTTCACAATACGATTCCGATATCGCACCATAAACCACTGCAATTCCGCCCTCGCATAATAACAGTGCACCATAAGAGTGCCAACCTCACACCTTAACCCTTTCACCATAACAGTGCCAACCTCACACCTTAACCCTTTCACCATAGCAGTGGCAACTTTGTACCTTAACCCTTTCACCATAGCAGTGACAACCTCACACCTTAACTCTTGCACCATAACAGTGCCAACCTCACACCTTAACCCTTTCACCATAGCAGTGGCAACTTTGTACCTTAACCCTTTCACCATAGCAGTGACAACCTCACACCTTAACTCTTGCACCATAACAGTGCCAACCTCACACCTTAACCCTTTCACCATAGCAGTGGCAACTTTGTACCTTAACCCTTTCACCATAGCAGTGACAACCTCACACCTTAACTCTTGCACCATAACAGTGCCAACCTCACACCTTAACCCTTTCACCATAGCAGTGGCAACTTTGTACCTTAACCCTTTCACCATAGCAGTGACAACCTCACACCTTAACTCTTGCACCATAACAGTGCCAACCTCACACCTTAACCCTTTCACCATAGCAGTGGCAACTTTGTACCTTAACCCTTTCACCATAGCAGTGACAACCTCACACCTTAACTCTTGCACCATAACAGTGCCAACCTCACACCTTAACCCTTTCACCATAGCAGTGGCAACTTTGTACCTTAACCCTTTCACCATAGCAGTGACAACCTCACACCTTAACTCTTGCACCATAACAGTGCCAACCTCACACCTTAACCCTTTCACCATAGCAGTGGCAACTTTGTACCTTAACCCTTTCACCATAGCAGTGACAACCTCACACCTTAACTCTTGCACCATAACAGTGCCAACCTCACACCTTAACCCTTTCACCATAGCAGTGGCAACTTTGTACCTTAACCCTTTCACCATAGCAGTGACAACCTCACACCTTAACTCTTGCACCATAACAGTGCCAACCTCACACCTTAACCCTTTCACCATAGCAGTGGCAACTTTGTACCTTAACCCTTTCACCATAGCAGTGACAACCTCACACCTTAACTCTTGCACCATAACAGTGCCAACCTCACACCTTAACCCTTTCACCATAGCAGTGGCAACTTTGTACCTTAACCCTTTCACCATAGCAGTGACAACCTCACACCTTAACTCTTGCACCATAACAGTGCCAACCTCACACCTTAACCCTTTCACCATAGCAGTGGCAACTTTGTACCTTAACCCTTTCACCATAGCAGTGACAACCTCACACCTTAACTCTTGCACCATAACAGTGCCAACCTCACACCTTAACCCTTTCACCATAGCAGTGGCAACTTTGTACCTTAACCCTTTCACCATAGCAGTGACAACCTCACACCTTAACTCTTGCACCATAACAGTGCCAACCTCACACCTTAACCCTTTCACCATAGCAGTGGCAACTTTGTACCTTAACCCTTTCACCATAGCAGTGACAACCTCACACCTTAACTCTTGCACCATAACAGTGCCAACCTCACACCTTAACCCTTTCACCATAGCAGTGGCAACTTTGTACCTTAACCCTTTCACCATAGCAGTGACAACCTCACACCTTAACTCTTGCACCATAACAGTGCCAACCTCACACCTTAACCCTTTCACCATAGCAGTGGCAACTTTGTACCTTAACCCTTTCACCATAGCAGTGACAACCTCACACCTTAACTCTTGCACCATAACAGTGCCAACCTCACACCTTAACCCTTTCACCATAGCAGTGGCAACTTTGTACCAATGATAAGAACAAAAACAACAAGAACGAAACCAATAACAATTATCATAGATACATACGCACATACGCACATACACACACACTCCAAAACATTTAAAACTTCTAAAATATGCAGAGTTACGTAAACAAATACCACATATCTACATATCCACACGGACAAATACAAATCACACGTAGCCAAAATAGAAGAGAAAAAACAAACAAGCAAATTCATGTCATACGCATATCGTCACATAAAGGTCGTTTAGTCAATGTTGCAAGATCATGCACGCACACACACACACACACAGAAACGTACACACCAGAGGACGCACATATTCTAAATAATTCACAAACACACACACAGTCTCTCTCTCTCTCTGTCTCTCTTTCTGTCTTCTGTTGGTTTCTCTCTGTCTCTCTCTCTGTCTTGTGTTGGGCTCTTTCTGACTTCTGTTTGGCTCTTTCTGTCTCTCTCTCTCTGTCTTTTGTTGGGAAAAGTAGAAATAGAAAGAGAGAGAGAGAGAGAGAGAGAGAGAGAGAGAGAGAGAGAGAGAGAGAGAGAGAGATAATAGACAGATACAGATATATCTTAACACACAAAGCCATAGGCATTCAAAACCATTCACTCAAACACACACACACACACACACACACACACACACACACACACACACACACACACGCACATTCAAGCAAACAAGCACACATTCCAACAAGCGCAAAGACACGCATTCAAACGCACACACAAACAAATACAGCTGAACACGGCTCAACGAAACAAACACACAATGACAAGTTAAAGCTATTGACCTTCAGTAAACAAAGACAAAATACTCGTTTGACACAAATATTCCATTGTTGTTTTTGTTTTTGTTTTTGTTTAAGTCTGCATAGTTCTTCATTGGAAGATGTAATAATGAGGATGATAATGATCAGAGTAATATGAATAAAAAAATAATAATGATGGTAATGATATTGATAATAATGATAATAATGCATATGACAATAAATATAATTATGATGATTATCATGATAATAATAATAATGAAAAGAGCACTGTCAGTTATAATGATAATAATGATGATAATAATAATAACAATAACAGTGATA
>BOPN01000792.1:228120-235444 GCA_017312705.2 Penaeus japonicus
TCTCTCATTTCCCTACCTCCCTCCCTCCCGCCTCTCCTCCCTTCTCCCTCCCTCTCTCTCGTCTCTCCTCCCTCCCTCCCTCTCTCCCTTTACCCCTCATATCCCTCCCTCCCTCCCGCCTCTCCTCACTCCCTCCCTCTCTCCCTTTACCCCTCATATCCCTCCCTCCCTCCCTCTCTCCCTTTCCCCCTCTTCTCCCTCCCTCCCTCCCGCCTCTCCTCCCTCCCTTCCTCCCTCTCTCCCTTTACCCCTCATATCCCTCCCGTCCTCCCGCCTCTCCTCCCTCCCTCCCTCCTGCCTCTCCTCCCTTCTCCCTCCCTCCCTCCCGCCTCTCCTCCCTTCTCCCTTCCTCCCTCCCTCCCTCCCCCTGTCCCATGCATGTTCCTGTTATAACTACCTACGAGAACATAACACTGCGTTTGTTTTATTTGTTTTTTTGTTTGTGATTAACAATATCCTTAATTTATTTATCTTTTTTTTGTATTTGCTTTTGTTTTCCTTGTTCATTGCAAATGAATAGAGAGTAAGGAAGAGAAAGAGAAAGGAAAAGATGATAACGATCTTCATCATAATAATAATCATGATATCATTAATGATGATGATGATGATGATGATAATAATAACAATAATAATAATGACAATAAAATAAATACAATAATATTGATAATGGTAACAATGATAAAAATAATGATAATAATAATAATAATGATAATGATAATAAAAATAATAATAATAATAACAATAATAATAACAATAACGATTATAATGATAATAATGATAACAGTAATAATAATTACAATAAGATAATAACAGCCATAATATCAATCATACTAATAACAATAACAACAATAATAACAAAAGCAAATGCAAAGAAATGCGACGAATACTTACAACGCCTCCGGCCAGACTACGTTGGCAGAGATGTATGTTAGATACAGCGTGTCCCGTCAGACTCTCTCTCTCTCTCTCTCTCTCTCTCTCTCTCTCTCTCTCTCTCTCTCTCTCTCTCTCTCTCTCCCTCTCTCTCTCTATCTATCTCTTTCTCTCTCTCTCTCTTTCTCTATCAATCTATCTCTTTCTCTCTCTCTTTCTCTCTGTGTACTACTCTTCTCCCTCTTCCTTTCTACTTGCCTCTTTTTCTTTCCCTCCCTCTTTCTTTCGATTTCTTCTTTTCCCTCTCCCTCTCCCTCTTTCTCTCCTCATTTCTATCTCCGTCCCTCACTTTCTCTTTCCTCTTCTGCCTCCTCCTCTCTCTCCTCTTTTCCCTCTCCTTCTTCTCCCTCCTCTTCCGCCTCTCTCTTTCTTTACCTCTCTCTCCTCATTTCCCTCTCCCTCTTTCTCTTTCTCCTTCACTTACCCATTCCCTCTTCTCCCTTGTCCCCCTCCCTCTCATCTTTTTTATCCCCTTCCCCCTCCTCCCTTCCATCTCCTCTCCCCCCTTTTCCCCTTGCCTCCCCCTCCTCCCCTCCCCCCTCCCACAGCGCCCGCAACACATGACGGATTTTCTTTGATGCGTAAAAATGTAAAGCTTGTTAGGCCTACAGGGGAGGGAAGGAAGGGAGAGAGAGAGAGGAAGGGGGAGGGAGAGAGGGAAGGGGAGGGGGAGGGGAAGAGGGAAGAGGAGAGAAAGAGGGGGGGAGGGGAGGGAAGAATGAGAATAAATTGAAGTAAAGAATTGAGTGCGTGTGCGTGTGCATGCGTGTGTATGTACACACAAACACACACACACACATATATGGAGTAGAGAAGATTATTAGAGGACATAATCAGAGACGGAAGAGCGACCCCAAAATCCACACAGAAAGCGACGGAATACCAAATGAATGTGTCAGGCGTTGAGACTCCATCTTATTCTTATTAGGAGAAGAAATATTCAATAAGCTAGATTGGAAGGAGAAAGGGACTGAAATTGAGGATGAACACTAAAGCAATCTAAGATTCGCAGATGATATTGTTCTTTTCGGCGAGTCAGCAAATTAACTACAACAATTATTATGCGATTTAAATTGGAAGAGTCTTCGAATAAACATGAAAAAACTAAAGTCATGTTCAACCGTCGATCCCCAGTTGAACAAATACAAATACAGGGCGAGGGACTAGAAGCAGTAAACGACTATATATACCCAGGACGACTCATCCAGGCGAATACATCCTTCGAAGCTGAGATAAAACGACGGATTAGGCTAGGCTGGAGTACCTAATAGCGTATTACGAGGTTTTCTGCTGTTATGTCTAAAGTGAAAGGTTTTTAACCAATGTGTCCTCCCCGTCATAACATATGGGTCAAAAACATGGACTGCGACCAAATTACTTAGGTAAAGATTAGTAAATGCTCAAAGAGGAATGGAAAAGCTAACGGTAAGAATTAACTTACGAGACAGAAAAAGATCAGCATGGATCAGGGAACACACAAAAGTAGAGGATATACTTACGACCATTAAAAAGAAAAAAATGGCAGTGAGCAGGACAACAGACAGGACAACAGGTGGACAAAGAAAACATCAGAATAGGGAATAAATAACACAAAGAGACCAAGGGCAAGACCAATGACAAGATGACGTGATGAAATTGCGAAATTCGTAGGCCTAATCTGGAAACAGAGGACACATGACCAGAATGACTGGAAAAGATTGAGAGAGGCCTACGTCCTGCAGTGGAATGATACAGGCTGATGATGAATATATATATATATATATGTGTGTGTGTGTGTGTGTGTGTGTGTGTGTGTGTGTGTGTGTGTGTGTGTGTGTGTGTGTGTGTGCATCTATCTATCTATCTATCTATCTATCTATCTATCTATCTATCTATCTATCGATCTATCTATCTATCTATCTATCTATCTATCTATCTATCTATCTATCGATCGATCTATCTATCTATCTATCTATCTATATATAATACGAAGAGAGGGATGAAACTGATAACGGAACAAAAGAGAAAAGAAAATAGAGTAAATAGATAATAGAAAAACAGAGAATAGGAGAAAGAAGGAGACAAGGAAGTCAGAAACAGGGAGAAAAAAAAGAGGGGAAGAAGAGTAAATGAGGAGAAAGAAGGGCAAAGAGGAAGGAGAAGAAGATAGAAAAGGAAGAAGAAAAGAAAGCGAAAGAGGAAAACAGGAGAAGGAAGTATACAAAAAAAAAGAAAAAAAAAGAGAAAAAGGAAAACAGGAGAAGGAAGAATATGAAAAAAGAAAGAAAAAAATATAAAAAGGAAGAGAGAAAGAAGAAGATAAGAACAGTGATCAAACTGACCTCTACATTCACCCTGACAATGACCTTGACGTGACCTTGTCAAACAGCTATCACAGTTTCGTCTCTGGTTGGCAACACTGCGCCGCTGGACCTACTTGGTTCTTGTGTCGCTTATCAATCAGCTGATCCAGCCTTCCCTGGCCTTCCTTGTTTTTGTTTGTTTGTTTGGTGCGAAAACGGGGTCTTTTTTGCTTGATTAGTTTCTTCCTGAAATTACTATGCTCACTGTTTGTCTTTCTCTTGGGGTTTCTTTCTTTGTTTTCTTTTTTTCTCTCTTTCTTAATTCTTTGTTTCTAGCTATTTCTCTCTCAATCTTTATCTCTCGCTTTCTCTCTCTCTCTCTCTCTCTCACACTCACTAGCATGCTGAGGGTGATAATCCATACTGTTATATCGTTCTCCTGATATGTAAACATTTAACTCTGTATGCTTGTGATTGACCCGCCTTTTGTTCTGTATATATTTCAACATGTTGACATAGCTGTAAGGTTTTGTAGAATATATGTGAGCCCAAAGAGGGACTAAGATTGGGGTGAGGATAACCTATGTTACCTCATCCTTTTGAGATGTACGTAATCACTTGTCTCAATAAACTTGTCCTTCCTCCCTCCCTTCTATTTCCCTCCCTCCTCCTTCCTTCCCTCCCTACCTCCCCCCTTCCCCCTCCCTTCCTATATCTCTCCCTCCTTCCTTCCTTCCCCCCTCCCTCCTACTTCCCTCCTCCGTCCTTCCCTCCCTTCTACTTTCTCTCCAAAGTCGCTGACCACGGAATTCCATCCCACGAAAACTTATCCCCTCCCCCCCCCTCATCCCTCCACGACGGCGTTAAATCCCGAGTGATACACCCCCTCCCCACCTCCCTATTTCCCCTACCCTCTCTCCCATCTTTCCCCCCTCACCTCTCTCTCCCACATCTCCCCTCCTTACCTCTCCCCCCTCCCTGTCTCCCACATTCCCCCCCTGCTCCCATCCCCCTCCCCTATTTCCCCTACCCTCTCTCCCATCTCTCCCCCTCTCCCATCTCCCCCTCCCCATCTCCCATGCCCCTCCCTCCCCCTCCCCCTCCCTCTCCCCCTCTCCCTCCCTCCCTCTCTCCCTCCCCCTCCCTCTCCCACCCACACCTCCTATTACCCATATAGGCCTTACCCCCTTCCTCCTCCCCCCCCCCCCCCTCCCCTCCCCCCCTCCCTTCCCCGTGTTAATCCACCGCGGGATTTCCTGAGGTTTCTCTCAAGGTTTGTGAATACTTGTAGATGCTCCTTTTTTCTCTACTTTGATTTGGCTTTCGGATTCTTGTGAAATTTTCTTCCTCTTTGGATTTGCCTTTATTTTTTCTACATGTTTTTGGAATCTTATATCTTTAGTTTTCTTTAAAAGCTTACTCTTATTTTTTTATTTTGTTTTATGCGTGTATTTTTTATTTTTTTATTCTGATTTTGTATAATTCTTTAATTTTATTTGATTTTATTCGTATATTTTGATTTTTTAATTTTGATTTTGTATGATTCTTAAAATTTCTTTAAAAACATACTACACTTTTATTTTATTCTGATATATTCCTATCCATATCTTTCCGAATATTCCTTTCGTCTTAGTAATTATTCTTTTATTCTTTCGTTTTCTTTTGAATTCGTATATATATCTCTACCATCACTCTGTGAAACGATTTATTAATAACAAACCTACTTGTTGATATCAATATTCTCGTTGCACACATTGCTATATTCTCTCAGTCTCGTGCCAAGGAGCATCATTTCAATTACGTGTGAAAATAATCTCGTTTTGAACTCGCATGATCTCTGTCTCTGTTTGTCTGTCTGTTCTGTCTCTCTCTGTCTCTATCTCTGTCTCTTTTCTCTCTATTTTCTCTCTCTTCCCTCTCTTCTCTCTCTCTCTCTCTCTCTCTCTCTCTCTCTCTCTCTCTCTCTCTCTCTCTCTCTCTCTCTCTCTCTCTCTCTCTCCCTCTTTCTCTTTCTATCTCTATCTGTCTCTCTCTATCTATTTATCTGTCTCTCTAAATATGTGAGAATGATTGAAGTACGCAATATAGATAGATAAATAAAGTGAGAAAAAATGGAAGAGAAATACAGACAAAACGAATAAATAAAAAATATGAAAAAAAAAAAGTTAAGCGAAAATATTCAAAAAGTTAAAACGCAACGATATAGAAACGAAATATAAATATGAAAAAAAACGAAAAAAAACGAAAAAAAACGTACAAAAAACACACAGCATAAAAAAGCAAAACACGAAGCTTAATGAAAATTGCATTTCCTCTTAATGAAACGCCATGCACAGCCACATCCGGGAATTCACACATCTCGTAATTCCAAATTCTCTAATCATCATTCACCAATCACTGGACTGGATTTAATCTGCTCTTCATTACGGTGTGTTTCGTTTTATCGGTCGGTTGGGTGGAGTTACTGTATAGTTTTTGTTGTATTTTATGTTGTATGTCAGATGCATATACGTAAACACATAGATACATACGCTGGAACACATAGACACATACACAGACACATACACTCAAACACATAGACACATACACACACACAGACACACACACACACATACACTCAAACACACACACACACATACACTCAAACACACACACACACTCATACACACACACACACACACACACACACACACACACACACACGTAACATAACAAAATACAACGATTCCAAAATCCCATTCATGAAAAAAACTAAAATATCCATAAATGCATTCATTTCTTTCAGAAAATAATGATAGTAATGAGAACAATGGTAATAAAAATGATAATAATACTAATAATGATAATAATAACAACAATAATGATAATAATAATGAAAAGGATAATAATAATAGTAATAACAATAATAATAATAACTATAATAATAATGATAATAATAACAATATGATAAGAGAATAATAAGAACAAAAGATAAAATACGACGAAGAATAAATGAATTAACAAAAAAGGATAAGCAGGGGAAAAGAAAGTAAGAAAGAAAGAAGGAAAGAAAGAAAAAAGAAATACAGAAAGAAATACAGATAGGATTAAAAAGATTAAAAAAGGGAGAAGAAGGAGAAATAAATGAATAAATAAAGAAAAAAATAAAGAAAGAAAGGAAGTACCAAAAAGTGTAAGAAAAAAAGGGAGAAGGAAAAAAAAGAGAAAGAAAAAGAAAAAGAAAAAGAATAGGAGAAAGGAAAAAAGAAAGAAAGAAAAATAAAAAGAAAAGAATAGAAGAAAGGAAAAAAGGAAATAAAGAAATGAAGAATAAAAAAACAAAACAAAAACAAAGCAAACAAACAAACAAACAAAGTCACACCTAACACCTAAATCTCCCGCAGACTTTTCGACTCTTTCGTGGCGCCCGTCGAGGCCTCACCTGATGACGTCACCCCGACAGCCGTACAAGATCGCCTTCGAGTTTCCTTGGCGAGGGGGAGGGGGGGGGGGGGGTGGGGAGGTGACGTAACGGGGTTAGTCATCTCGGTTTGTGTTTGTGTTTGTTTGTGTGTGTGTGTGCATATGTCCATGTCGTGTGTGTGTGTGTCTGTGTGTGTGTACGTGTGTCTATATTTGAGACCAGATTGCTTTGGTATATTTCCCTCTTTCCTATTTACACAATCTCTACATAAAGACAGCACTACCTAACACCCCTTCATCATTCAAAAATAAACAACCATTCTAAAGATAACTCCATAAAAAAAAAAAAAAAAAACGAAAACGAAAATTGACTTTAAAGTTTTCTCCCAAAAAGTTTTTTTTTCCATCACAACCGCAAAATTAACTCTTAGTCAATAACAAACTGGAGCCGCTAAAAAATGAATAAAAAAGGAAATATATATTTTTTTTAATATCAGAAAAGATATTTTGGAATCTGGATCTCTGCCAAAAAAAGAAAAAAAAGTTCTTATCTTACAATATTTGAATTATTGTTTTATCACATTTCCAGAGATGTTTCACACATATATATGTTTATATATGTGTGAAACACACACACACACACACACACTCAGGATATATATGTATATATAATGTATATATATATATGTATGTATATATGTTTATAT
>BOPN01000792.1:242954-245454 GCA_017312705.2 Penaeus japonicus
TGTCTGTCTGTTTCTGTGTCTGCCTGTCTACCTGTCTGTCTGTTTCTGTGTCTGTCTGTCTGTCTTTCTGTCTGTTTCTGTGTCTGCCTGTCTACATGCCTGTCTGTCTTTCTGTTTGTTTCTGTGTCTGTCTGTCTACATGCCTGTCTGTCTTTCTGTCTGTTTCTGTGTCTGCCTGTCTACATGCCTGTCTGTCTTTCTGTCTGTTTCTGTGTCTGCCTGTCTACATGCCTGTCTGTCTCTCTGTCTGTTTCTGTGTCTGTCTGCCTGCCTGTCTGTTTTTCTGTCTGTTTCTGTGTCTGCTTGTCTACCTCTCTGTCTGTTTCTGTATCTGCCTGTCTGTATGTCTGTCTGTCTCTGTCTCTCTGCTTGTTGTCTACCTGTCAGTCTGTTTCTCTGTCTGATTCTCTGTCTGTCTGTCTATTTGTCTGCCATCCTGTCTCTCTGTCGGCCTGGTTTTGTCTGTCCATTTACATTGTGCTTCCCAGACATCGCCTTTAACCATTCTAGGTTGTTCTTTCTCTCTCTCTCTCTCTCTCTCTCTCTCTCTCTCTCTCTCTCTCTCTCTCTCTCTCCCTCTCTCTCTCTCTCTCTCTCTCTCTCTCTCTCTCTCTCTCTCTCTCTCTCTCTCTCTCTCTCTCTCTCTCTCTCTCTCTCTCTCTCTCTCTCTCTCTCTCCCTTATTCCCACACCCTTTCGTAAGGAATTCACATCGAAATAACTTCACGAGGCACATCGCATCAGAATCTCCGCAGCATCATGTCACCCAAAACGATTACCTAATGACGTCATAAAATTCGAACATCTCCCTCCTTTCAAATCCTTTATCTATCTATCTATCTATATATCAATCTATCTATCTATCTATATATCTATGTCTATCTATCTATCTATTTATCTATCCATCTATCTATCTATATATCTATATCTATCTATCTATATATCAATCTATCTATATATTTATTTATTTATCTATCTATCTATCTATCTATCTATCTATCTATCTATCTATCTATCTATCTATCTATCTATCTATCTATCTATCTATCTATCTATCTATATATATGAATGTGTGTATGTATATATATATATATATATATACATACATATATACATATATATATGTATATACATATGGTTATATGCAAATGTGTGTATCAAATCAAATAAAGCAAAATAAACATACATGCACCATGCTGCGTGTCATCCCGGTCCCGACATGAAGGTAGAAATTATGTTATGTTGTCAACACGATCGTTGCAAGTTGCATCGTCGCCTGGTCGACTATGATGCCTATTTCCGCCTCATGATACGGAGTTTATAGAATGCATGAGGAGAGGAGTGAGGGGGAGAGAGGGAGGAGAAGGGGAGTGAAGGGGGGGAGGTGGTAAGGGGGAGGGGAAGGATGAGGGAGAGGGGGATAGGGGGATAGGGGGAGTGAAGGGGGGGAAGTGTTAAGGGGGAGGGGAATGGGGAGAGGAGTGAGGGAGAGAGAGGGAGGTGAGGGGTAGTGAAGGGGGGAGGTGGTAAGGGGGAGGAGGTAAGGGGGAGGAGAAGGGGGAGAAGGAGGTGGATAGGGGAGGGTTGGGGGAGAGGGAGGAGAGGGGGAGTGAAGGAGGGGAGGTGGTAGGGGGGAGGGATAGGGGGATGGGGAGGGTTAGGATAGAGGGAGGAGAGGGGTAGTGAAGGGGGGGAGGTGGTAAGGGGGAAGGGAATGGGGAAAAGGGAGGGTTGGGGGAGAGGGAGGAAAGGGGGAGTGAAGGGGGGAGGTGGTAAGGGGGAGGGGAAGGATGAGGGATATGGGTATAGGGAGGGTTGGGGATCTATCTTTTCTTCTCCCTCCCTCCCTTTCCTTGCCCATCTCTCTCTCCCTTTCCTTCCGTCTCTAAACCCCCCTCTTTCCCTCCCCTCCCCTCCCTCCTTTTCCTTCGCCTTCCTTCCCCTTCTCTCCCTCTCTTTCCTTCCCCTTCTCTCTCCCTCCCTTTCCTTCCCCTTCTCTCTCTCTCCCATTCCTTCCCCTTCTCCCCCTCTCCCTTTCCCTCTCTTTCCTTCCCTTTCCATCCGTCTCTAACCCCCCCTTCCCCTCCCCTCCCTCCCTTTTCCCTCCTTTTACCCTCCCTTACCCCCCCTCCCCTTCCCTCCCTTTCCCCCCTCCCCTCCCTCTCTTTCTCGATGCACGCCTCCACCAACCTTGCCATTGCACAGGTGTGACGAGGTCTGCTTGCAATCCTGCACACGGCGCTGAAGCAACAGCCGCTGTATTTGCAAGAACAAGGACAACGAAGCCGGCTGTTTTTACTGAGTCAGGTGAGTTATGGGGAGCCAAGGTGGTGATGGTGATGATGGTGGTGGTGGTGGTGGTGACGATGATGGTGATGATGATGATAGTGATGATAGTGGTGATGGTGATGATGAAATGTGGATAATGATGACGAAGATGATAAAGAAATCAGAAAAAAACGCTCTAGAAACAAACGAACAAATCCACAAACAACTACACT
>BOPN01000792.1:277954-280454 GCA_017312705.2 Penaeus japonicus
AGAGAGAGAGAGAGACAAAGAGAGAGAGAGAAAGAGAGAGAGAGAGAGAGATCAGAGAAAGAAATAGAGAAATAGAAAAATATATATATTATTGGAACAAGCCCTCCGCTCTTCGGGAACAAAACCTTTTCTCAGAAACCTTGGAATATCTTCGAATCTTGGAATATTCTGGAATTCCCGAGACTTTTAAAAAAGGAATGAACGACTTTTGGAAATACTTTGATGTTTTTGATTAGATTTAAATCGACTTGTATTACCATTGTTTTTTTATCAATTTAATTCTGAATATGATAATCTTAATCATTATTATTAGTTTTATTATTATTATTATTATCATTATTTGCCTTTGTTACCAATATCTTTATCATTATCATTACTGCGATTGCTATTATCATCATTATTAATACTTTATTAATAACGATAGATATTTATGAATGGTCATCATAATTATCATTGTTATCGTCAGTGTCTTCATCACAATTATTATTTCCGTTACTATCATTATTGTCATTCGTATTAGTATTATCATCATTATCATTATCAATCATATTAATATCAATATTTCCAGCAAACGAAATGCAATATATTCTTGGAATAAAGCACATCAAATTAAGCGAAATACACAAATGAATGAGTAAATAAATCAGCTTATAGATATAGAGATAACCAAATAGATAAATAATCAAGAGAAAAAAAAAGAAAACAAGAAAAGAAAAAGAAAAAAGAAAATAAAGAAAAAAGAAAAAAAGAGAGATAAAATAGGAAAAAAAAAGAATATATATATATATATATATATATATATATATATATATATATATATATATATATATATAAATATGACTTTCCCCCGCCGAGATTTCTGCTACATTCCTTATCAAATTCCTAACGCATTTAGTCTTGGTATTTATGGCTCTTCGACCAACGCGAGGCTTCCAGATTTTGCTGTCAGACTTCGTGTCAAGCTGTCAAGCGCGTCCAGGCACTTAAGTGCACTTCCGGGAAAGTAGGCCTATGGAGATATTACTGGGTATCGCTTGGACTTGCGTGTAGGCCTTGTCTGTAGTTTGTTGTTGTTGTTGTTGTTGTGTGTAGCCGTGCGTGTGTGTGTTTGTTCCCTCGACCCATTTTTTTTTCTCTCTCTCTCTCCATTTTCTTTTCTTCTCATTTCTCTCTGTTTCCATCTTTTTTTCCTACACCCCCACTACCTCTCTCTTTTCCCCATTAACTCTCTTCTTTCTTGCATCCCTCCTCCCTCTCCCTTTTTCTCACTTTGGTTTCCTTCCGTCTGCCTTTCCCTCCCTTCTTTCTTTCTCTCTCTTTTCCCCTTCTACCACCCACTCCCCCGCCCCTTCTCCTTTACTTCTTTTATCTTCTCTCCTCGTTATTCCACCACCCTCTCTACCTCTCGCTCTTTCCCTCTCCCTTCCTTAATTCCATCTCTCTCCTTACCACCTCTCTTGTTCCCTTCTTCATTCATTTCCTGCTTTCCTCTCTTTTTCTTCTTCTTTTCTCCTCCTCTCCTCCCACCCTCCCCTTCCTTCCCTCTCTCCATCCCTTCTCCCCCACTCTCTATCTCCCACTCCTTCATTTTCCTCTCTCCATTCCACTCCTTCCCCCCCCCTCCTTTCTTCCTTCCTTCTCCTCCCCCTCTATCCCTCTTTTCCCCCCCTCACTCCCTCTCTCGCTCGCTTCCTCCCTCCACCCCTCCTTCCCTCCCTTATCTTTTCACACACAAAGTATTGATTCCACGGGTACACTGGGTACGACTCCCGACTGAACGGTAGATGGCAGTTGTAATCAGACAAAGAAATCTACGGTTTATAACGGTTTTTTAACGGTTCATAACGGTTTTTGAATTTGAATTTGAATGCTCGATTGCTGGTGATTTTTGGATTTTTATTTTTATCTTTGGAATTCCATGTTGATTTAGAAGGTTGGATAATGAAAGATATTGGATTGATTTGATCGGATTTCGATTCCCGTCTGTTGCTGGATAGGTTAAATTATAATTGAATTTAATCTCTCAAAAATCAATTAGTAGTCTTAAGGGCTAATCAGAGATTAGATTTTGAAAAATGTTAAAAGACTCACCAAAAGAGGATTAATAATTTGACAAGGAATATTTTTGTTCACTAGTTTGACTTCAAATCTTAATCTCTCTTATGAAACGCCATGTGGAATAAAAGCAAAAAAAAAAAAAAAAAAAAAAAAAAAAAAAAAAACAGTTACTGCTTTTGGAATTTTGGTCTTTAAAGGTCTTCTTATTTTGACTTCGAAATTGCAAAAGTCAGTACTAATTTTGAAAAAAAGAAAAAGAAATCTAATTCTCCTCTAAAAGGAATATTCCATTTGATTATTACTTTGATCTTGAAGTTTGCTGGCGCTTCTCTAACATTCTAACACGTCTTCACATTTGTACTAATTTTCACAATTTGAGGGATTGAGAGAAAGAGAAGGGGGAAAGGAGGTAGGAAGAAAGGGAGAGGGTGAGAATGAGGCA
>BOPN01000792.1:302954-307954 GCA_017312705.2 Penaeus japonicus
CTGCAACCATCAGACCAATCTCGAATCCTATCAATACGTAATCCACCATATTGGCAACAATCAATGCCATGCCACAATATCACAGACACATACCAATCAACCACAAAGTCACACACACTACCATTCAACCACAAAGTCACACACACTACCATTCAACCACAATATGACAGACACACACTACCATTCAACCACAATATGACAGACACACACTACCATTCAACCACAATATGACAGACACATACCACTCAACCACAATGTCACAGACACATACCACTCAACCACAAAGTCATACCAAACAACCACAATATCAGATACACACATATCCCTCATAACATATGCAACCATTCAACCACAATATCACATTTACATGCTACTTTACCACAAAACCAAGCACATATACCACTCAGCCAATATATTACACACAGTCGCTTAACCACAAAATCATACACAATTATACCACTCACCCTAATACCACCTCACAATACACCACTAAATACCACACTATGCTATTGCACAATGGAATATCGCATCACCATATGCAGCTAACAAAAACAGTAATATCTTCATTACCATCTTTATCTAGTCACAACACATCACCATAGAATACCACTTCACGATATTTTATCATAGAATATCGCTTCACCATACCTCACCATAGAATGACACTTCACATTGCCTCACTACAGAATACCACTTCACATTGTCTTACTACAGAATACTACTTCACCATACTTCACAATCGAATAAAACTTCACATTACCTCACTATAGAACACCGCTTCACCATACCTCACCATAGAATACCACTTCACAATACCAAATCATCACATGGGTCATATACCATAACACCATATCTTATGAACCAAACTAAATGACACACCCACCCCACTATCACAATACTTAACATCATACCCAAATATCAGAACCCTACCACACAACCATGCCACAATACCACATCACCACATGCTATATCCCCTCTAATACCAAACATCACTACCACACTATTGAGTCATACCACATAATACCACATAACCACACCACACCTCCAGACCCTCACCACATTGTCATACCACAATACCACAATACCACACCACCATACGCTACAACCCTCCCCCTTTAAACACCAAACCACACCATACAACCACACAACAACACCACAACCATACACAACCACACACCAACCATTACAAAACACGCCCCGCCACCAGCCTGAGTCACTGAGTCAAGCCCTGGCACTCTGGAAACTCCTCGTGTTGCACCACCACGACCATGCAACAATGCGACCGTTCCCCTTATTGCATACGCCCCCGTCTCCCTCCCACGCACCATTGGCACCGCCGCCCACACGGGATCGAGCTTAAAACCTTCGATTTCTCTCTTTCTCTCTCTCTTTCTCTCTTTCTTTCTCTTTCTCGCTTTCTCTCTCTCTCCGTCTCTTTCTTTCTCTCTGTCTTTCTCTCTCTCCGTCTCTGACTCTCTCTCTCTCTCTCTCTCTCTCTCTCTCTCTCTCTCTCTCTCTCTCTCTCTCCCTCTCTCTCTCTATCTATCTCCCTCCCATTTCCTCCCTCCCTCCCACCCTTTCTCCTTCTCTCTTCCTCGCATAGTTAGCAACAGTTCCAAACTCCATCACTGCAACCATCAGACCAATCTCGAATCCTATCAATACGTAATCCACCATATTGGCAACGATCAATGCCATGCCACAATATCACAGACACATACCATTCAACCACAAAGTCACACACACTACCATTCAACCACAATATGACAGACACATACCACTCAACCACAAAGTCACACATATTACCACTCAACCACAAAGTCACACACACTACCAATCAACCACAAAGTCACACACACATACCACTCAACCACAAAGTCACACGCACATACCAATCAACCACAATATCAGATACACACATACCACTCATAACATATGCAACCATTCAACCACAATATCACATTTACATGCTACTTTACCACAAAACCAAGCACATATACCACTCAGCCAATATATTACACACAACCACTTAACCACAAAATCATACACAGTTATACCACTCAACCTAATACCACCTCACAATACACCATCAAATACCACACTATGCTATTACACAATGGAATATCACATCACCATATGCAGCTAACAAAAACAGTAATATCTTCATTACCATCTTTATCTAGTCACAGTACATCACTATAGAATACCACTTCACGATATTTTACCATAGAATATCGCTTCACCATACCTCACCATAGAATGACACTTCAGATTGCCTCACTATAGAATACCACTTCACTATACTTTACCATAAAATACCACTTCACCAAACTTCACATTACCTCACTTAAGAACACCGCTTCACCATACCTCACCATAGAATACCACTTCACAATAACAAATCATCACACCGTATCACCATAACACCATATCTTATGAACCAAACTAAACGACACACCCCACTATCACAATAATTAACATCATACCCAAATACCAGAATTCCCCCACACAACCATACCACAATACCACATCACCAATACCACCCCTCTAATACCACACAACACTACCACACTATTAAGTCATACCACATAACCACACCACACCTCCAGACCCTCACCACATTGCCATACCACAATACCACACCACCATACGCTACAACCCTCCCCCTTTAAACACCAAACCACACCATACAACCACACAACAGCACCACAACCATACACAACTACACACCAACCATTACAAAACACGCCCCGCCACCAGCCTGAGTCACTGAGTCAAGCCCTGGCACTCTGGAAACTCCTCGTGTTGCACCACCACGACCATGCAACAATGCGACCGTTCCCCTTATTGCTCTAAGCATCCATACAGCTTGTTCGGGGAGTCCAGCTATCTCTGAGTTTCTGTAAATCTGAAGCATGGGACACTGTAAGATATAGTGTACTAAGGTGTGTGACCTTGGTGACCTACACACCCTGCATTCTTTTTCCTGTTCACCTGTCGGGACACCTAACTCCCAGTAGTATTTATACCCTAACCTAATTCCCATGTGCACAGAGTCTTTCCACTTGCTCTTGCCCCTCCAATAAGCGAAGTCTGTGTTCATCGCTAGATGCATATAGTGTTGCAAGTTTCGCTCGTTTCAATCAATTCGCCTTTCTTAATCTCATCATAGTCTAACTGCATCCTCTTGATATTGCTCCTTGCCTGCTTAAGAGTCCGAGCACTTTGTATGTCCACCTCACATTTTTTAGCTGCCTCCTTCGCTACCTCATCCACAGCCTCATTAAGGGTGATACCGACATGCGATGGGATCCAGACGAATGTAATCTCACGTCCCTGGCCTCGTAGCCTATGAGCAATCAATCGGCACTTGTTAATAATGTGCTGTTAATAATGGGTCCCTGCTGTTAAGAGAGTCCAGCGCTCCCCTACTATCCACAAAAAAGAAAGCATCTTTATTAATAATTTCAATCTTTTTAAGTGCTGTCAATATTGCCCATAACTCAGCCTGTGTTGACGATATATGATTACTCAGTCTTATCCCACTGCTTGTGGTGACCACGCCACTTGCAGTGAACTGTCTGATGATAACCCCACATCCTGCTCTGCCATCTTTCAAAACTGACCCATCGCAGTAGACATGAGCAATATCAAGGCGTGTTAGACTCTTTATTTTATGACCATATCTTGATTTAAGTTGACCAGGTTCATAAAGCCTCTTATTCATAAAGAGGGGATCGACATCTACATTAATCGTCTGATCCTCCCATGGTGGCACTTTGGCGGATGCTTGAAACGATTGGCAAAAGTTTTGCAAGCCATAAAATTCTATATCATTATTAAGCGCCTTCATATATCCTCGTTTGCCCTGTCTATAAAAGGTCATATGTTGTCAAAACCACTGACCATATCTCTCACTAATTTCTTTCCACTCTCCCTCTCATGAGCCTAACGGCTGCTATGACATTAATCTCAACTTACTCTCTGTGCAATGCTTTGCAATCCTGACTCTGTTCTCATTATATCCTAGCATTCTTTTGGCACCCGAGGATAATACGCATAGCTTCATTCTGCATGGTTTCAAGCCTTCGGAGCCTCCCTTGACAGGCTATAGAAAGTACTGGTGCTGCATAATCCACCAGAGCTCTTACTGTACTAATGTAGACTAGCCTCAGCAGAGGCACCCCGGCTCCTATCCCTCGACAAGCAAGTGCCCTGAGCAGCCGCAGTCGAGCCTTGCACTATGTTAGTACGGGATTTACTTTAGCATTTTGAATGAAGCAGTGAAGCCACCTTCTCCACTGTTTTGTTGTTTAGGGTAAGTGGCACGTTGCCTCTTTGTTTACTCTGAAACTTGGACTTTTCTTCATTTATGACCAGCCTCAATGTTTGAGCAAGACTAGTAAATCTGTCCAGCGCTGTTTGTAAATGGCGATGAGTGGTCCCTTGTATTAATATATCATCTGCATATAAGATTGGCTGAACGCCCTTAGGGTATTCCTCTGAAGCTATCCTGTTCATTAGTACATTAAAGAGCATTGGGCTTAAAACACCCCCTGTGGAGTACCTAGCTCAAAACGTTTTCTCCTCTGGCTCAATAGCGAAACCATACGCAAGCTTTCCTATCTGTCAGATAGTCACCAATCCATCTCAGCAACTTTCCTGTTACACCCAGTCTTGTCAATTCATACAGAATGACCTCCCCATTAGCTTTATCAAAAGGCTCCGTGTAAATCTATAAAGACTCTACACTTTTCTGCATCATTGGATAAACACTGAATTACACAGTCTGATGTTCCCTTTCCCTTCATAAAGCCGTACAAATTAGAAGACAGTTTATCTTCAATCATGTACATTAGTCTATTTAATAATATTCGCTCCATCATTTTACATATACAGGAAGTCAGAGATACAGGTCTATAACCGCCAGCTGATTTTGGAATAGGTATTATAATAGCTTTCTTCCAGGCCTTCGGTAATCTACCCTCCGCGTAGCTCAT
>BOPN01000792.1:315454-317954 GCA_017312705.2 Penaeus japonicus
TCTCTCTACCTCTTCCTTTGTCCTCCTTCCCTCCTCCTGTCCATTATCCTCCCTCTCTCTACCTCTTCCTTTGTCCTCTCTCCCTCCTCCTCTCCATTATCCTCCCTCTCTCTACCTCTTCCTTCGTCCTCCTTCCCTCCTCCTGTCCATTATCCTCCGTCTCTCTACCCCTTCCTTCGTCCTCCTTCCCTCCTCCTGTCCATTATCCTCCGTCTCTCTGCCTCTTCCTTTACCCTCCTTCCCTCCTCCTGTCCATTATCCTCCGTCTCTCTACCTCTTCCTCTACCCTCCTTCCCTCCTCCTGTCCATTATCCTCCGTCTCTCTACCTCTTCCTTTACCCTCCTTCCCTCCTCCTGTCCATTATCCTCCGTCTCTCTACCTCTTCCTTCGTCCTCCTTCCCTCCTCCTGTCCATTATCCTCCGTCTCTCTACCTCCTCTTCCTTCGTCCTCCTTCCCTCCTCCTGTCCATTATCCTCCTTGCCTCTGCCTCTTCTTCGGCCGGCCGTGAAATTAACGAGCGAGGTAAAGAGAGAGAGGGGGCGCCTCACCTTCCTCTCGTGTTTACATAGGCCTTCCCTCCCCTCGATCTCCCCCTCTCCATTCTTCTTTACCCTCCCCTTCCCTCCCTCCCTGTCCATTATCCTCCGTCTCTCTCCCTCTTCATACCCTCTTCCCTCCTCCTGTCCATTATCCTCCGTCTCTCTCCCTCTTCCTTTACCCTCCTTCCCTCCTCTGTCCATTATCCTCCGTCTCTCTGCCTCTTCCTTCATCCTCCTTCCCTCCTCCTGTCCATTATCCTCCGTCTCTCTGCCTCTTCCTCTATCCTCCTTCCCTCCTCCTGTCCATTATCCTCCGTCTCTCTACCTCTTCCTTTGTCCTCCTTCCCTCCTCCTGTCCATTATCCTCCGTCTCTCTACCTCTTCCTTTGTCCTCCTTCCCTCCTCCTGTCCATTATCCTCCGTCTCTCTACCTCTTCCTTCGTCCTCCTTCCCTCCTCCTGTCCATTATCCTCCGTCTCTCTACCTCTTCCTTCGTCCTCCTTCCCTCCTCCTGTCCATTATCCTCCGTCTCTCTACCTCTTCCTTTATCCTCCTTCCCTCCTCCTGTCCATTATCCTCCGTCTCTCTACCTCTTCCTTTGTCCTCCTTCCCTCCTCCTGTCCATTATCCTCCGTCTCTCTACCTCTTCCTTCGTCACTCCTTCCTCCTCCTGTCCATTATCCTCCGTCTCTCTACCTCTTCCTTCATCCTCCTTCCCTCCTGTCCATTATCCTCCGTCTCTCTACCTCTTCCTTTATCCTCCTTCCCTCCTCCTGTCCATTATCCTCCGTCTCTCTACCTCTTCCTCTATCCTCCTTCCCTCCTCCTGTCCATTATCCTCCGTCTCTCTACCTCTTCCTCTATCCTCCTTCCCTCCTCCTGTCCATTATCCTCCGTCTCTCTACCTCTTCCTCTGTCCTCCTTCCCTCCTCCTGTCCATTATCCTCCGTCTCTCTGCCTCTTCCTCTGTCCTCCTTCCCTCCTCCTGTCCATTATCCTCCGTCTCTCTGCCTCTTCCTTTACCCTCCTTCCCTCCTCCTGTCCATTATCCTCCGTCTCTCTGCCCCTCCTTCCTTTGCCCTCCCTTCCCTCCTCCTGTCCATTATCCTCCGTCTCTCTGCCTCTTCCTTTTCCTCCCTTCCCTCCTCCTGTCCATTATCCTCCGTCTCTCTGCCTCTTCCTTTACCCTCCTTCCCTCCTCCTGTCCGTCCTCCTCCGTCTCTCTGCCTCTCCTTTACCCTCCTTCCCTCCTCCCTGTCCATTATCCTCCGTCTCTCCTGCCTCTTCCTTACCCCTCCCTTCCCTCCTCCTGTCCATTATCCTCCGTCTCTCTGCCTCTTCCTCTGTCCTCCTTCCCTCCTCCTGTCCATTATCCTCCATCTCTCTACCCCTTCCTTCGTCCTCCTTCCCTCCTCCTGTCCATTATCCTCCGTCTCTCTACCCCTTCCTTCGTCCTCCTTCCCTCCTCCTGTCCATTATCCTCCGTCTCTCTGCCTCTTCCTTTACCCTCCTTCCCTCCTCCTGTCCATTATCCTCCGTCTCTCTGCCTCTTCCTTTACCCTCCTTCCCTCCTCCTGTCCATTATCCTCCGTCTCTCTGCCTCTTCCTTTACCCTCCTTCCCTCCTCCTGTCCATTATCCTCCGTCTCTCTGCCTCTTCCTCTGTCCTCCTTCCCTCCTCCTGTCCCTTATCCTCCGTCTCTCTACCTCTCCCTCTGTCCTCCTTCCCTCCTCCTGTCCATTATCCTCCGTCTCTCTACCCCTTCCTTCGTCCTCCTTCCCTCCTCCTGTCCATTATCCTCCGTCTCTCTGCCTCTTCCTTTACCCTCCTTCCCTCCTCCTGTCCATTATCCTCCGTCTCTCTACCTCTCCCTCTGTCCTCCTTCCCTCCTCCTGTCCATTATCCTCCGTCTCTCTACCCCTTCCTTCGTCCTCCTTCCCTCCTCCTGTCCATTATCCT
>BOPN01000792.1:330454-335454 GCA_017312705.2 Penaeus japonicus
TTTTATGTTGCACCTTCCGACACTATAAAAAGATTAGAGATACTTGTGAAGCTTTAACCCGTTAACGACGGGTGACAAGATATCACGTCTAGTGTTTTTTTTTACCAGACGCCGGAGACGAGTTATTTTGTCCAGGATGGTGCGCTGGGTGAGCAGGCGCACAGCCAGTGCGGCCGAGAATCCCAACGCGTTAGGCTTGTGCATTAAAATATCCCGGCATTTTGGCCATTTAGAGCCAAAATAGCTCCATTAATAGGTTAATAGGGTTAACAGGTGCAACTGAGAAATATCAAGTTAGGTGGCTAATTCGGTTAAGATATTGAATACAAAATATGGCCGGAATTCATATTTCACCCTGCAAATTCCCCCCGTCTCCCTACTATTAGGACCCAGAGTGTGGGGCATAGGGGTAGAATCGTGGGTAAAGTCAACTATACATAGATAGTACAGAGAGGATTCCATCGATACCATTTTTGTGTATTTAATAACATAACACCATTTGGAAAATTTACTCTTTTTTCATAGATACCGCACATCATTACCATGGCTGCAACATGGCACTGTACCCTATGGGTGCTTTCAGCTGTGGCACTCACAGTTGTAACTTGTGGTAAATATGGCAAGGAAAAACTTTTAAAAAGTTTTGTCCTCATGAAAATATAACACTTCGGTAAATTTTCCGAATAACGCCGCATTACGAAATACCACAAAAGTGGTATCGATGGATTCCTCTCAACCTCTACTATTCATATATAGTAAAATTAATGAGCGCTTGCACCCCTGGACCCCACAATCTGGGTCTCTTTTCTTAACCCACTCACGCCGGATGACGTGCTGACACGTTTCGTGGTTTTCGCGTCCGACGCCGCCGACGAGATATCTGGCCAAGGCCGGCGCTCGGGGTGAGCGAGCGGGCAGCCCAGGCTCGCGGCCCGTGCGCCCGAGAATCTCGAAGCGTTCGGATGATGCGTTCGAAAACCTCGGTATAGCGACCGTGCAAAGCCGGAATGACCCCGGCGTGAATGGGTTAAGGCCCTTCGTGCTACCTCATCCTACTTCGGGGCATATTTCGCTTGCAAAATCTTAACCAATTACCTACCTAACTTTGCCTAGTTTTGAATTAATCCCTAGCCAAAGGGGGGCTTCGCCCCCCCCTGGACCCCCCCTTTTTAGGGCACTTCGTGCAACATACCTTGGGCAAGATATCCCGAATCCACCATCCTCGCCCTGAAATTCAAACATGGCTGTGTTTACGTATTTACGGATAGTAGCAAGCTGTGGACTGGAAACCCCCAAGGAATTACCTGCATGTGCTGTTATGTTCTCTCAACAGATGGCGCAATATTCCCCATTATTTACAGTATAATTATAGAGTGCCCTCTATTGAGTGGTCGCGTCATCATCGGTCCTAGTTTCCTATCCTGAGGAATATATATAAGACGAAGAATCAGTTGCTGTCATCATGGCGCAGTGTGAGGGTTATCCGTGTCGCGGCATTTTTATCTACAGGACTAATTACGCATCATAAGTATCACGAAGTGCCCTGAATAGGGGAGATCCACAGGGGGGTATAGCTCCCTCTTCGCAAAGGCTGACTTCAAAACTAGGGAAAGTGAGGTAGGTAGTTGGGTTAAGGTTTTCGTGATACCGAAGTAGCACGAGGTAGCACGGAGTGCCTTAAAAAGGGGGGGTCCAGGGGGGGCTAAGCCCCCCCTTGGCTAGGGCAAACTTCAAACCTAAGCAAAGTTAGGTAGGTAATTGGTTAAGATTTTGCATACGAAATATGGCCGGAATTCATATTTTACCCCGCAATTTCCCTGATCTACTTCATGCCCTCCCCTACTATCGGGACCCAGATTGTGGGCTTCAGGGGTGCAAGCGCTCATTAATTTCACTATATATGAATAGTAGAGGTTGAGAGGAATCCATCAATACCACTTTTGTGGTATTTAGCGACGCGGCGTTATTCGGAAAATTTACCAACACTTCTACCATAATGATTATAATGAATATAACGACCTTATTTGGACTATCACAACATTGATAAAGCCTATCCAATTTTTTTCCCAAGACTAGAAAAATTAATTCTAAATAATCGTTGTATTCATACAAACATAGTAACCCGAATCGAAATACAAGTCTACTGCACACAACTTCAATTAAATTTAACTCATGAAACCGTATGTACCTGATAACATTTGGTCAGCAAGGGCCAAGTTCATCCTTCACAATCAAGTTTAATACAAACCAGTACTAAATTTAATAAAGACTACCTTCATTGTACCACAAACCTTTATTCTAACTGCAAAACAAGACACTGTTGGTAATTATCCTGAAAGGGACCCTCCTAACAAAAATGGACAATACTGCCAGGTTTAGTAAGTGAACCAAATGTGTGAAACCAACACACAAATGAGGATTACAACACGGAGATCATAGCTACAGAGGCCAGCCAACCATCTCTACTGGCAAGACAGTAGGAAGATATGATCCATCAAGGTACCAGTCCAAGCTCTAGTATGGGGAAATACATATGGAGTAGGGTTCTCGGTCGTGGAGCAAAGGTCGCTGCTGTCGTTGGAAGCTTGGCCTTCAACAGATTTGGCGTTTGTTAACCCATTAATGCCGGGGTGGTTCTAGCTTTGCATGGTCGCAATGCCGGGGTTTTCGAACGCATAAGCTTAACGCCTTGAGATTCTCAGACGCACAAGGCGCGAGCCTGGGCTGCCCGCTTGCTCACCCCAAGCGCCAGCCTTGCCCTGATATCTTGTCCCCAGCACCTGACGCAAAAAAAAACGTGTCAGCACGTCAACCAGCGCGAATGGGTTAACCGAGGTGCAAAGGGGGGGGGGGGAGACACTAGATTACTAGACCGAGAAATATTTATAGTGTCGGCAAATAATTTGTTTTCAAAGAACAAAACCTTTACTTAATGACTGTTCTAATCTGGGTGGATTCCTAATCTGAGACCATTCAGTTTTGCATTAAAAATCTGTGTACCAAACATTTAATTTAGAATGCCTCATGTCAATAGGATATTATGCAAACTTGGATTTCTCTATAATTTAGGAGCTGCAAAACAGTTACACTGACTTTTACTAAAAACTAGCCTTAACCCATTCACGCCGGTTGACGTGATAGCACGTATTGTGGTTTTTGCGTCAGACGCCCTGGACGAGCTATGAGGGGAAGCCGCGCGTTCGGGTAGAGCGAGCGAGAAACCCAGGCTCGGGGCTTGTGCGCCCGAGAATCTCAAGGCGTTAGGCTTATGTGTTCGAGAACCCCGGTATTGCGACCTCGCAAAGCCGGAAAGGCCCCGGCGTGAATGGGTTAAGGAGCAAGTTAGGATAACATTACTTTGGGTTCTGTATAATATAACAGGTGAATTATTGTATCTGTGGGGTGGGGGGAGGGTACACTTAAAAAAAAGCATACCATAGATACTAATTCAAATGAAGCATATCCCAGACCAAACCCACTAGAAATCCAACAACACTAGACTCGACTCTCATAAAACAAATATTCAAGAAGAGCCACAACTTTAAAAACCTTCATACTGCCATAGTTTGCAGGCAAACTTTCAGAACACTCATATCCCTGCCACTGCTCCTTCACACTTTGGATGCTCTGGCAATGGCCGACACTGTACCCAAAATAATCTGGCAATATAAAGCCCATGGCCCTTTGAGGCAGTTTCTCGTAAAACAAAGAACCAGTTCACCCTCTACCTGGTCTGATTGTGTGTGGAGGTTTGCTAGCCTTTGCTCAAGTGCCAAAGGTATGGGAGCTTCAGGCAATCTCTAGAAATTGCACCATTATGAGGAAGGCCTACAACACAAATTTCAGCAAGAACGAAGGGAGTTTGGGTAGGATGCAGATATCAAGATTAAGATAATATAAAATTCAAGTACACAAGAACTGACAAACTAAAGAAATTATTTTTCTAGTACCTTGCAACTTCCAATGTTAATTCTCGGACTATTACGAAAACAAAAACACTAAGAATTATACATCTGTTACAAGTCAGTCAAATTCGGAAAATAAATGAGAAATTCTTTCCTGTTTCCCGAAATGATTATCAACGTGGATTCTCAATTCCCATACATATATAAGTCAAAGTGAGTACACGCACTTCTAGAATGGCTAAGAATTCATTGCAATATCACAATTGGTCCGGAAACCAATGTATGCGACTCAAATTTTACTTTTCTTGTTCAACCACGTTGTCAATACACAGATGTAAACAACATGCCTCTCTTTTTAAAAACGCTTTTCTTCACCAAGTCACAACTATTTCGGGACATTTAAAACCGTTCCTCGCTCGAAGAAATGATATACTTCCTGCAACACACAACTACAATTCATACTGTACCGTTCCAAGCGCAATAATTACAAAATATTTTCCAGAAAGTTGTCCTCACTCTTTACCTCCGGGGTCCTCGTGTGGAAAGGAGGGATCACTCCGATTCGCCGCGAACGAGGAGACGGAACGGAACACTTCGATTTCTTTCGTGTTTTTTTTTTTAATCATTATTATTTCTTGAGTTGAGGGCTTTTGTTTTATACTTGTGTTTCGTGTTTTTTTGTAAGTTTTATTTGTGTTTTTGTTTTAAAATATTTGTGTTTTCTATGTTAGGGGTGTGTAAAGCAACAAATATTTTTTTTTACCTTTTGAATTGAAGAAGTTAATTTACTCGTCCATTGTATAGATAATTTTTGTAAAGACTTATTTTTTGCCTTTATGTTTCTTTTTAGGATTGTATAGGTAAATTCAACCCTTGTATGTAAAATACGCAAATTTTTATCATGTTGCTTTTCATACGATCCCTCCCTCGCTGATTCGCTACTTCGGTGCGACTCGACCAATCATAGCCTTTGTTGTTATGGCTGCGTTTACAAGAACAACTAAAACATTTACAATTATCTTTACATAAAAAACAATATTGTCTTTGTCTTTACGCTATTAGAAACATTCTTACCATGAATTGATTGTATTTTTC
>BOPN01000792.1:342954-345454 GCA_017312705.2 Penaeus japonicus
GCTGGCTCCCCCCTGCCTGGACAGCAGCCAGCTGTGCCTCCACTTGTTGTAGTAAGTATTTTTTATTATTATTATTACTATTATCATTATGGTGGTGATAATGATAATGAGGACTATATCAATTTATTATTATCAATTTATCATCATCATCAGATCGAGTCAACATTCGTTGGCACATTCTCTCATGAGTCAGCACACGCTGACACAGGCGGGCTCGCCTCAGTGCATGCAAGCCCGGCGTAGCACCTGCTCTGCAAATCTGGCTTATCCTTATCCTTATTATCATCATTATCATCATTTTTTTTTCTTTTGTTATATTTTATTATTATTATAGTTATTATTATAGTTATTATTATTATTATTATTATTATTGTGGAAGTGTATATAGAGGATTTGAGTGTTGTTCATATTGATGCTATTTGATCATTTGATACCACTACCACTACCATTACCACCACCACATCTGCCACTCTCACTGCTGGCACAATCGCTCCCTAACACTAGCACTACCATTCTAATTCACATCCCCAACCCCATCCCCATCCCCATCCCCATCCCCATCCACCAACTGCCTCAAGTGGTGAGTCACAGTTACCACCACACTCCCGTCCCCAGACTGGTGGCGCAGGGGTGTGCTCCCCCGAGCCCATGGGAGCCACGGCCCACTCTTTGCCTGGGAGCTCCGGCAGTCCCAGCCTTGCCTCGTCGAGGAGCAGCCGCGGGGCGCTCCTCTACCAGCTGATCAAGCAGAGGAGCGGCCAGAGTGCCACCTCAACCCAGCCTCCCTTGTTAGAAGCATCTTCATCAGCCCCAGAGAAAGCAAGAGGTCGCGGCCGGGCAGAGATCTTGCAGGCCTTTAAGGTCGGCTCGCTTACATCTCTCCCAGGAGCCAAGCCCCTGTGAGTAGGACATGGTTCGCTATTATTGACCTATTTGTTTTGTGGACGATGTTTGCGATGTGATCATGGTCACAGGGAATATTTTGTCAAGGCTTGGTGGGGTCTCTCTTGATAATGGGATAAGTAGACATATTGAGAGCCATAGGCATTTTATCTTTGAATTTAAAGAATTTATGGATATGCACTTAGATTTAATGAGTTTTACATATTAAGTAATGCATCACCGTTACCTTTACTGTTGCCATTACCATTACCATTACCATTACCATTACCATTACCCTAACCAGCACCATCCAAACAAATATCACATACAATGTACTTGCAGGAGATCTGACATGCAAGACTCAAGCTCACAGTCCTTGTCTGTCACGGAAAGCATGCAGCAGCTGAACATATCTGAAGCGCAGGAACGCGAGGCTATCGTGAACAAAGGGATAAGTGGAACAAAGTTGGTGCAATCTTTAGGTTCTGTAGATGTAGTGTTACATTGGGCAAGAAAAGCCATCTAGAAACATGTATAAACTTACAGTTTTTAGAAAATAAAGTTAGTAATAAACAAGTTTAATGAGCTGAGAAAGAAGTTAAATTAATAATGTTGGGATGTATAGACCAATGCTTTGACAGAAAGATGTGTCAACATGAATTTGGAGTTCAGCTAGGTATTGAAATAGGGGTTGACTGTTATGTATTTTAAGTAAGGTAGATTAAATACTTAAACTTGAACCAGGCCACACAAAAAAGTATGTTAGCTCAATAGCTAAATATGATGTATTATGCATCAATGTTCTAAATGGAGGACATTACCCCTCAGGTTCTCTGCTACCTCAAGCTGGATCCGGCTGTCTGTGAACCCCGAGAAGGCAGTGTTTGAGTACGAAGTTAAATTTGAACCCCAGGTCGATGCCCGAAACCTGCGCTTCCACCTCCTTGGCACTCAGAGAGAGAATCTGGGATCTGTTAAGAGCTTTGACGGTGTAATGCTTTGGCTCCCAACACTCTTGCCTAATGAGGTCAGGCTTTGATTGTTTTCATGGGATTAAAGAGGTGAAATAAAATCCATGAATGCTTAAAGTTATTCTCATTGTGGTCATTCTCTTTAGATGAGTTTTTTGTTTGTCAATTTGGAGTAATTTGTTTTGAGCAGCAGCTGAAGCAGGTGAAGGTCCACTCTGCTATAAAGGTCAGTTAATGCCATGCAGGGAGGGGTCGGAAAGGAAAATGGTACGGAAAAAGGGCTTCACTACTGTTTTAGAAATTAGGGTGCCATCGTAGGAGCTATTGTGTCCAAGCTTTTATTATTGTGTACATAAAAAAAAAAGTAGACGCATTGTCATTGCTTATATTAGCTGCTGCTTACAGTTAGCCTGCGTACTCAGGACTTCAATATTTGAGGATGACAGAAGAGGGTTGTATTTTACATATTGCTTTTATTTTATACAAAATAGGGATCACATTTTACAAGCCCCTTAACCCATTCACGCCGTTCCGGCTTTGCGCGGTCGCAATACCAGGGTTCTCGAACGCATAAGCCTAACGCCTCGAGATTCTCGGGTGCACAAGCCGCAAGCCTAGGTTGCCCGCTCGCTCTATCCGAGCGCGCG
>BOPN01000792.1:357954-367954 GCA_017312705.2 Penaeus japonicus
CCTATCCTGGAGGCTGGGCAAACAAATTTATCTCTGTCTGCAATGGGTTTACCAGTGGCTTTCTTTTTCTTCTTCTTCTTCTTCTTCTTCTTCTTCTTCTTCTTCTTCTTCTTCGTCTTCTTCCTCCTCCTCTTCTTCGTCTTCTTCCTCCTCCTCTTCTTCGTCTTCTTCCTCCTCCTCTTCTTTGTCTTCTTCTTCCTCCTCTTCTTCATCTTCTTCATCTTCTTCCTCCTCCTCTTCTTCGTCTTCTTCCTCCTCCTCTTCTTCGTCTTCTTCCTCCTCCTCTTCTTCTTCGTCTTCTTCCTCCTCCTCTTCTTCGTCTTCCTCCTCCTCCTCCTCCTCCTCCTCCTTTTCCTCCTATTCCTCCTATTCATCCAAAGGGGAACCGGGGTATCTTTGACACATTGTAACATTGCTCAGAAAGCTTTTTTCTTATTGTCTTTGCTTTTTACCAAACACTTAAATGCAAATTAAGACAAACTGCTGTTATTTTACAATTATTTACATACCCATAGCCCCTATTCTAAAGAAAAAAAAAAAAATGTTAACCAGTGACATGCAAGGCAGTTAACGAAGTCACTTTCATGTTGTCATTTTTCACTCTGGCCCATGGGGTGCTCATGATATTCTCCTCCAGCCCTCACTCTGAGAAGGTTGCGCACCAGTGCCTCAATGAGAGGAGGGCCTGCAAGGGCTTTGGGGATATGGTGAATATGTTATGGGAGCATGTCAGATAGCATCAGAAGTATTGGTTGACACTTCCTTTGTGAAAAAGAATCAGGAAAAAAATCAGCGCCAGTTCTTAAGAGTGCTTTCACAAATGTGGCTGATAGGACTGAACACATTATTTCAGGAATAGGATGACTAGGATTAATTCAATGACAACAGATGGCACCTGTTCACACTCTAAAAGTGGCATCTGCTCTGTGATCTGCGTTATTTTGATGTCAGGTTTTAGGGCTCTGATATCAGTAGTTCATGAACAAAGCCTGTTAAAGTCTGCCTGAACCCATCTATTCTTATGCTTTGTTGAATAACATTTGTTAACTTATACCAGAATCATAGACAATTGGGAAAAGCATTGTCCCTGCACATCTACTTATTGTCTCATGCAGGTACATGGGAAATTAAACACACTGCATCTTCCAGGATGCTCTATTTATTTCCCAGCAAATCATCGACACCAGGAATACATATATACATGCATTTGGTTTTGTTATGTAGTTTTGTATGCAGGTGCTTTTTGACTGAGAATGCAATTGGCAGATGTACTTGTCATTATCTGTTCCTTGAATTTTTGAGAAAATTCTCATGCTTATGACTACTGTTGGTATTGACATAAGCATGATGATGACAGTAATTGTAATAATGACAGTAACAGATAAAAACTCTTTGATGAAAATTTTAGGGCACATGTGAGAACAGGTAGGCCACAAGTGATCATTCACTAAGGAAATAAGTTGCAAGGTTGTCAGTAGACCAGAGCGTATTTTTTTCATTTGGTTTATTAATGTTTGCTAGTTTTGAATAACAGTGCCTTGATGATTATAGAAAAAGCTAGTTATGTGGCAAAGGAAAGTGTACTGCCATTTTTATCTCTTTATTTCCTGCAAACAACAATATAGTGCAGAAGAAAGAGCTTAAGTTGTCATCTTGAGACCTGAGTGGGGAATGATACTTTATCCTTGTGCCCAGTTGGTAGGGCACAATAGGGTGGCAGCAAAGTAAGGTCATTGGCTGAAATTCGCAGCAGGAAGCAGGTTAAGGTAGTTAAGCTAAGTTAACCCATTGGTCGCGGTATTAAAAAAAAGGTCTGTGCAGTAGGATGGCTGTTTTAAATGTCTGGCATGATGCCATCCGCGTCTATGACCGACTCTGCCTTTGCAGCAAATCATGCCATCTGATGCTAATGGGTTAAGCTAAGGTTAAGCGAGTTTAATGGAAAGAGATTTCCTGTCAAGTAAGGAGATCATCACTTCTTGATTTCTTCAAGGGATATATTAGAGTTTGATAAATGGATTGCATTACTTTGTGGGGAACACCAAAATGCTGGTTGCAATGATAGCATGCAATGATGCAAGCCTGTTTGCTCAAGGGTCCAGGGATTGACAGTTGTCTTATCCCATTGATATTGACCTTTACTTTACCAAAAATAATTTTCTTCATCTAGGAGAAATATATATGGAGAAAGATGCAGTATATTAACCCATTCACGCCAGGGCCGTTCCGGCTTTGCGCGGTTGCAATACCAGGGTTCTCGAACGCATAAGCCAACGCCTCGAGATTCTCGGGCGCACAAGCCGCAAGCCTGGGTTGCCAGCTCGCTCTACCCGAGCGTGCGGCTTCCCCTCATATCTCGTCCAGGGCGTCTGACGCGAAAACCACAATACGTGCTATCACGTCAACCGGCGTGAATGGGTTAAGAAACTTTTGACTATTTAAAAAATTTAGATTTTGGTATAACTGGCTGGCTGTTACCGAAAAGCTAATGGCTCATTTTTGGCTTGCTGGGACTGTAAAACAAATGGCTCATTGTTATAAATAAAGCAGCAGTTTACAAAGATTGAGGTTTCATCAATGTATTTCTTAGCTTCTCTTAGTAACCGGATAGATGTCATAATTCCATATGTTGTTAGTAAAGCCGATTGTGATAAGATAAGATTCAATGATTGTAAAACATCGTAGAGTAGGGCTCTTCAAAGTGCCGATTGCAGCCTAGCTAGTGGTCAGTGGGTCATTGTGTCTCATAACCCTCTCTGGACAGGTGGTACACCACAGGTACTGCGCATTCAAGGCCCTTTCACAGGGTGACGTCATACGGCGTCTTTTATTTAACTGATTTAGTCCTATGCGTTCGAGAGCCCCGGCATTGTAACATGCAAGGCTAGAATGCCTCCGTTGTGAGTGGGTTAAAAAAGGATAGTGATATAAAAGAAAGAGAGGAAGAGTGCATATATAATGAAAAAAATGTATGTATTAGTAGACAAAGTTGGTAACCCAATAAAATGTTTTTTGAACTGGGCAAAGGAAGATATAAAAAACAAATGATTGCTGTTCAATACTATCCAATAGGGGCAGGTGAGGAATATGTGAAACCTAACTGGGTTGCAATGAAAATAGTTTTTCCAGGAGTCTTGTTTTAGCTGTGTCTTTGTCTATGAATTGTCAAAATACATTTTCCTGGCATGGAATGAGAACTTTTCTTTCTCATGTTAGAATTTTATATAAGTGTGCTTTCCATTATCTCTTATACATTCTTGTTATTACTATTATTATTATTTTTATGAGTATGACTGTGCTATAATTATGCTATTTTTTACAGGTTTGCTACATGGACTACTACAAGAATGCTTATAATATCACTATCAGGGATCCACAGCAACCTCTTCTGCTCCACAGAGTTCGAAAGAAGGAACTGAAAGACCAGGTTAGATCCTCCCTCTTACTCTGTGTGTGTATGTGTGTGTGTGTGTGTGTGTTTGCATGTGTGTATGTATACATGTGTGTTTTTTGCCTGGTTCTTGGTGCTTTGAGTGCTATATCTGTGTGTGGAATAATAGACAGGTATATTGTAGCCTTTTGCATGGGAGGAAGAAGGAACATCATCTTATGCAATCTCTCATTTCTAGTGTTATCTTCTCAGAACCCTTGACCCCACTAATGTTGCTTTTCTCTCTGCTGGCTCTACTTCCCTGTCTGAAGCTTTCCTACATGTGTTACCTTTCATTCCCCTCCTTCCTCCTCCTCTTCCTCTACCTCTTCCTCTTCGTAGGGCACAACCAAGTTTCTGTGCCTGATACCGGAGCTCTGCTACATGACGGGCCTAACGGACGACATGCGCTCAGATTTCCGGGTCATGAAGGACATCGCACAACACACTCGCATCACCCCCAACGTCAGACATGCCTCCCTCAGAACATTTGTCAGCAATGTCAATGGTCAGTCTTTTGCTCTTGTGGTATACAGAGGTTTTTGGTTCGATTTTATATTTTTTCCTTCTTTAACCCATTCATGCCGGGGTGATTCCGGTTCTGAATGGTCACAACGCCGGGGTTTTCGAACGCATAGGCCTAACGCCTCGGGATTCTCAGGCACACTAGCCGCGAGCCTAGGATGTCCACTCGCTCACCCCGAACGCTGGCCTTGACCAAATATCTCGTTGCCAGCGTCTGACACAAAAACCACGAACCGTGTCAGCACGTCATCCGGCGCGAATGGGTTAAGAGTCTTTCTTTCTTCTCTTTCTCTCTCTGTTTCTAATTTTTTCCTTCTTTCATTCTTTTTTTCTTTCATTCTTCCTTTTCTTTTTCTCTCTTTCTTTCTTTATATCTCTCTGTCTTTCTTATTTTTTTCTTACTTCCATTTTTTTTCCTTTCATTCATTCTGTCTTTCTTTCTTTCTTTTTTTTCTTCTTCTTCTTTCTTTCCTTTCTAAATATTGGGAACTTATTATCTTTTCTGTGTGTAGTGAATTTTTTAGTGCTTGAAGCATGTTATAAAAAGCCAGCTTTTCACTCTGCTATTGAGTTGATAGTGTATCATTATTGGTTTGCATGACTTTAATTTCTTGAATGAATGCTGTCAGCTCAAAGAGCATATACTTTTTACTGGTTCTGGTGATTTAGAGATAGGTTGAGTCACACTAGTATGGCTAACTTGGGGCCTGATTGATGCTATAATTTCATATGTTGTTTTTCACTTAACGGACACCTTTGGTAACACCAATTGTGACGTATTTACATTTCACTGCATTACCACCTTGATTACTACTTGTTTTTCTTATTGGGAACATATTAAGAGATAAGATCTCAATAAGGGAACCTCTTTAACCCATTGGAGCCGGTTGACGTGATGGTTTTTGCGTCAGACGTCTGGGACGAGATATGAGGACAAGCCCGGTGCTTGGGTTGAGCGAGTGGGCAGCCCAGGCTCGAGGCTTGTGCGTCTGAGAATCTTGAGGCATTAGGCTTATGCGTTGGAGAACCCGGTATTGCGACCGTGCAAAGCTGGAACGGCCCTGACGTGAATGGGTTAAGTCAATTGTGGTGGACAAGAGCAGTAGTTTATTTCATTGTTACCAAACGTTGAAACTGCTAGACCTGTGAATGCCAGAAGAGTGACTTTAATTTTATTTTCCTCTCTTCTACAACAAGAATCTTAAGAGGAACACAAAAGCTTAGATATGTCTTTATGAATATAGAAATTTGCACTAAATTCTTCTCTTGTATAAAATCAGTGCTTTTCTCCTTTTCATCAAGACATCCTTCAGGAGGGGACATCACAGTGCTTCTTTTTACTCCAAGTGTCTCGTTTTCTCACTTCCTCCCACAGGGTCATCAGATGCTTGGCAGGTCCTGGCTGATTGGGGCTTGGCTCTAGACGACGACACTTTCACAATGGAAGGGCGAATTCTACCCCCCGAGACCATCCACTTTGGCTCGAGGGAAGTGCCTGGCACAGAAAATGCAGACTGGGGTCGGGATGCTGGCCGAGAAAAAGTGATCGTGCCCGTGGGTGTTGTCTCTTTCTTTCTATTTTTTCCTTTTTATTTTTTTTCCTGTTCATCATCATTTTTCTTTTTCTGTCATCACCTTTTTCATTATTTTTTTTCTTCTTCGCCATCTTCTGTTTCTCTTAGTCACATCCAGATAAGCGAACTGTAAGAATGAAATACATTTTACACTTGCAAGCGATTGTGAGTGAAAATAAGATGTGCTTAAATCTGAATGACACCAGTTGTGTGAGCAAAGTGCATATTGTTAGGTAACTGATTATCAACACTAGAATGCTATTTGGCCTTGTTAACATCCTGCCACTTGAGCAGCGCTGTTTAGAAGAGCAAAGTGACTTCTTATGCTTTTATATGGAATTTGCCCCCAATTTTATAATATTCTTTGATTTGATATAAATGTATATATATATATACATATAAATATATATATATATATATATATATATATATATATATATATATATATATATATATATATATATATATATATATATATATATATATATATATATATAAATACATATACATATATATATATATATATATTTTTTTTTTTTTTTTTTTATGTATTTATCTATATATGAATATGTATATATATATTTATATATATATTTATTTATTTATATATATATATATAATATATATATATTTGGAAGTAGGAATTCTGTTATTGTCATAATAAAATTATTTTGCAATAGATAGGTGGTGATTTGAAATCAGAAGAAAAAATAGAAGGTAGAGATATTGGATCAGGCAGACTTTCTACTATAAAATTTGCATTCTTATATATATGTATTAATTATTACAAAGTGAACAGAACAGTAGGCCTACTCTCCCATCTATTCATTAAATGCTTATGTTCATCTTTTCAGCATCTTTTCCTTATTTCCATGGACTTTTACTCCTCTTCTTGTTTTATATTCCTCCTCCTCTTCCTCATCTTCATCTTCTTCCTCTAACTTGCTTCTTTCTTGAGCTCCTCCCTCCTCTTCCTCTTCTTCTGCTCCTCCACCTCCTTCTCCTTTTTCTGCCTTTTCCTTCTCCTTCTCCTCCCCGTTCTCTCCCTCTTCTAACTTCATTCTTTCTTGTCCTCCTCCCTCCTCTTCCTCCTGTTCCTCCTCTTCCTTATGCTTCTCCTCCTTATCCTCTTCTAACTTCATTCTTTCTTATGCTCCTCCCTCCTCTTCCTCCTATTCCTCTTCCTTATCCTTCTCTTCCTCATCCTCTTTTAACCCATTCACGCCGGGGCGGAATTTCGCCTACTCCCGATAACGCCGGGAAGATTTCAAGCGCGCAACCGTTCGTGCCGGGGTGTTTTCCCGCTGCGCGCGGTCGCTCTGACGCTCGCAGAGCGTTTTTCACCCACCCTATCCTTATGGTTTGCGTGATTGCGTCTAAAGTGTAATCATGTGTAGAAAGTAGTGCTATGTTCAGAGGATGTATATCAGTCGAAAAAGATGTTATAGCACTGTTTTTTTAGTGTTATTCTATTGAACTTTTTCCATATTCTTTACTCCTATGTTGTAATACCAATGGGAAGTGGAAGCATTCTTCTAGTGAGGTAACAAACATAGTTTTTTTTTTTCAATTTTTTTTTTCTTCCTAAACGAAAAGAAAGAGAATATGAACAACCATACATGTGCATACAAGTGAATGCAAGTAACAGCAATGTTTTTTCAAGTGTCATTTTCTTTTAGTGGGGCAACAAAAAGATGTTATATAATTTTTTTTTTTTTTTTTTTTTTTATTCCTCGGCCAATTACAATTGATTTTACGATAGTCTTTCGACTCAGATCATCATATTCAACAAATCAGAAACAGAAATCACCATGCCGTAATCAAGATTACGTATGTACCTGAGACGTCATTCATATTACGTTATATCCCATTTTCTACTATTTAGAAGGATAAACTAAAGTAGCTAAGACAAATCAAGTATGAAAATCGAATTGTACTAAGAATAATCTATCATTCTAATGCGGACGTTTCAGCACGTCGCTACTGGCCTCCCGGCGCGCGGGCCGAAAATGTAGCACGTGCCAGGACGTCACCCGGGTCCGGGGCTTTTTTCGACCACGTGTCAGCACGTCAACCGGCGCGAATGGGTTAACTTCATTCTTTCATGTGCTCCTCCTCATCATCTTCTTTTTCCTCATCCACCTCTTCTTCCTCTTCCTCTTTTTCTTCAACCTCCTCCTCTCTGCTTCCCTCTCCCTATTTCTCCTCATCATCCCCTTCTCCAGTTCCTCCTCTTCCTCTCCCTCCTTCTCCTCCTCTTCCTCTTTTTCTTTGACCTCCTCCTCTCTGCTTCCCTCTCCCTATTTCTCATCATCATCCCCTTCTCTAGTTTCTCCTCTTCCTCTCCCTCCTCCTCTTCCTCTTCTTCCTCTTCTTCCTCTTCTTCTTCTTTCTCCTATTCTTATCCAATTCCTATTCCTATTCCTCTTCCTCTTCCTTCTGTCTAGCCCCCTCCCATCTCGTGCTTCAGGTTGACCTGCGGCCGCAGAGCTGGCAGATCTTTTTCTCGGCGAGGGACGAGCCCCGAGCCCTCAAGTTCTCAGAGATGGCCCGACAGGTGACGCGATCCATGGGCATCCAGGTGGGCCCCCCCCAGATGGTTCGCCTCCCGGACGACCGGATCGAGAGCTATGTCAACGGCATCAAGCAGCATTACCACGAGAGGGTAAAGCAAAGTTTTTGTCTGTAGGGTGTGTTGAGATGGTTGTGGCCAGCTCCTGCTCTTCGTTGGGTTGGGTTTCACCTTGTGAATAGTATTTGTAAGAAGAAGTAAGTTGAAAATGATGAAGATTAGAGATTTGATTTGTCCCCTCCTCCTCTTTTTTCTTTCTTTCTTCTGTCTCTCTCTCTCCTTCTTCTTCTTCTTCTTCTTCTTCTTCTTCTTCTTCCTTTCATTGATTATTATTTTCTACCACTTTTGTTTTCCTTATAGTTACAGCTGGCAGTTATCACTCCTCATGAATAGAATTTAACCCATTCACGCTGGTTGAGTTGTTATCACATCAGTGTAATATCTCGTTCTTCCTGTGTGACGTCCTAGAACGTTAAGATCTCTCCCTCAATATGTATGCTTTACATCGTTACATATGCACATAATCATCAGAGTTACATTTGTACAGACAGATTTTTATTCACTTGTGAAAATAATGTAAACAAATACAGAATCCTCCAATTATCACCCAGTTCAATGGGGCGGGTGAAAAGCGCTCTGAGAGGCACAGCGTGGCGTTACACAGGGAGAGGTCTTGCGCTTAGTCATTGCTCGCTTTTATTATCTAGCCAACGAGAGCAGCATTATGCATATATAAGCCCTGTCGTGAATGGGTTAAAAGAAGAAGTAAAAAGAAAATAGTTCAGATAAGAGACCTTTCATAGATTTAGGCCCTTTTCTTAACAACATTAGCATTGTATACTACTGCTATATTTCCCTCACAGCTTCAGCTGGCAGTCATCATCTTCCCAGTCCAGCGCGAGGACCGGTACTCTGCCGTGAAGCGCCTGGCCTGTGTGGACCTGGGCTTGCCCACCCAATGCATCAACTCACGCACCATAAGCCAGGAAAACAAGTTGCGCTCCGTCACGCAGAAGATCATGCTGCAGATCAATTGCAAGCTGGGCGGGGAGCTGTGGGCGCTCAAGATTCCAATGAAGGGACTCATGGTAAGGCTCCAGAGAAATGTCTCAGAAAGTGCTCTTGCATGGACAGAAATACAGCTTCTCAAACAATAACACAAACTCTAGATGCCATTGATACCACATTTATATATATATATATATTTTTGCATAAAAAATGACAGCTACAATAGGATGTATATTCTTGTAGCTGTTTCATTTCAGATGTGTGTACACATTACAGTTATTGTATATTGTTTAATAGTTTGTGTATTGTTGCAGATCTCTCTCTCACTCTCTCTCTCTCTCTCTCTCTCTCTCTCTCTCTCTATATATATGTATTAATTATTACAAAGTGAACAGAACAGTAGGCCTACTCTCCCATCTATTCATTAAATGCTTATGTTCATCTTTTCAGCATCTTTTCCTTATTTCCATGGACTTTTACTCCTCTTCTTGTTTTATATTCCTCCTCCTCTTCCTCATCTTCATCTTCTTCCTCTAACTTGCTTCTTTCTGAGTTCCTCTCCCTCCTCTTTCCTCCTTCTTCTGCTTCCTCCACCTCCTTCCTCCTTTTTCTGCCTTTCCTCTCCCTTCTCCTCCCCTCGCTCTCCTTCTAACTTCATTCTTCTTTTTCCTCCTCCCCTCCTCTTCCTCCCGTTCCTCCTCTTCTCATGCTTCTCCTCCTTATCCTCTTCTAACTTCATTCTTTCTTATGCTCCTCCCTCCTCTTCCTCCTATTCCTCTTCCTTATCCTTCTCTTCCTCATCCTCTTTTAACCCATTCACGCCGGGGCGGAATTTCGCCTACTCCCGATAACGCCAAGACGAAGCGCAAACCGTTCGTGCGTCGGGGTGTT
>BOPN01000792.1:375454-403271 GCA_017312705.2 Penaeus japonicus
GTAAGAGGAGGGAGTGTGGAGAGGGGAAAGGGGAGAGGAAGAGGAGAGAGTGTGGAGAGGGGAAAGGAGAGAGGAAGAGGAGGTAGTGTGGAGAGGGGAAAAGGGAGAGGAAGAGGAGGGAGGGTGGAGAGGGGAAAGGGGAGAGGAAGAGGAGGGAGTGTGGAGAGGGGAAAGGAGAGAGGAAGAGGAGGGAGTGTGGAGAGGGGAAAGGGGAGAGGAAGAGGAGGGAGGGTGGAGAGGGAAAAGGGGAGAGGAAGAGGAGAGAGTGTGGAGAGGGGAAAAGAGAAAGGAAAGGGAGGGAATGTGGAGAGGGGAAAGGAGAGAGGAAGAGGAGGGAGTGTGGAGAGGGGAAAGAGGGGAGGGAGTGTAGGGATGGCAAAGGAGAGAGGAAGAGGAGAGAGTGTGGAGAGGGGAAAGGAGAGAGGAAGAGGAGGGAGTGTGGAGAGGGGAAAGGAGAGAGGAAGAGGAGGTAGTGTGGAGAGGGGAAAGGAGAGAGGAAGAGGAGGTAGTGTGGAGAGGGGAAAAGGGAGAGGAAAAGATGGGAGGGTGGAGAGGGGAAAAGGGAGAGGAAGAGGAGGGAGGGTGGAGAGGGGAAAGGGGAGAGGAAGAGGAGGGAATGTGGAGAGGGGAAAGGAGAGAGGAAGAGGAGGGAGTATGGAGAGAGAAAGAGGAGGGAGTGTGGGGAGGGCAAAGGAGACAGGAAGAGCAGGGAGTGTGGAGAGGGGAAAGGAGAGAGGAAGAGGAGTGAGTGTAGATAGGGGAAAGGAGAGAGGAAGAGGAGGGAGTGTGGAGAGGGGAAAGGAGAGAGGAAGAGGAGGGAGTGTAGAGAGGGGAATGGAGACAGGAAGAGGAGGGAGTGAGGAGAGAGGAAGAGGAGGGAGTGTGGGGAGGGGAAAGGAGAGAGGAAGAGGAGGGAGTATGGAGAGGGGAAGAGGAGGGAATGTGGAGAGGGGAAAGGAGTGTGGAGAGGGGAATGGAGACAGGAAGAGGAGGGAGTGTGGAGAGGAGACAGGAGAAAGGAAGAGGAGGGAATGTGGAGAGGAGAAAGGAGAGAGGAAGAGGAGGGAGTGTGGAGAGGGGAAAGGAGAGAGGAAGAGGAGGGGAGTATGGAGAGGGAAAGGAGAGAGGAAGAGGAGGGAGTGTGGAGGGGGGAAAGGAGAGAGGAAGAGGAGGGAGGGTGGGAGAGGGGAATGGAGACAGGAAGAGGAGGGAGTGTGAGAGGGAGACAGGAGAAAGGAAGAGGAGGGAATGTGGAGAGGAGAAAGGAGAGAGGAAGAGGAGGGAGTGTGGAGAGGGGAAAGGAGAGAGGAAGAGGAGGGAGTGTGGAGAGGGGAAAGGAGAGAGGAAGAGGAGGGAGTGTGGAGAGGGGAAAGGAGACAGGAAGAGGAGGGAGTGTGGAGAGGGGAATGGAGACAGGAAGAGGAGGGAGTGTGGAGAGGAGACAGGAGAAAGGAAGAGGAGGGAATGTGGAGAGGAGAAAGGAGAGAGGAAGAGGAGGGAGTGTGGAGAGGGGAAAGGAGAGAGGAAGAGGAGGGAATGTGGAGAGGGGAAGGGAGACAGGAAGAGGAGAGAGTGTGGAGAGGGCAAAGGAGACAGGAAGAGGAGGGAGTGTGGAAAGGGGAAAGGAGAGAGGAAGAGGAGAGAGTGTGGAGAGGAGAAAGGAGAGAGGAAGAGGAGGGAGTGTGGAGAGAGAAAGGAGAGAGGAAGAGGAGGGAGTGTGGAGAGGGGAAGAGAGAGGGAAGAGGAGGGAATGTGGAGAGGGGAAGGGAGACAGGAAGAGGAGAGAGTGTGGAGAGGGGCAGCGGAGACAGGAAGAGGAGGGAGGTGGAAAGGGGAAAGGAGAGGAAGAGGAGAGAGTGTGGAGAGGAGAAAGGAGAGAGGAAGAGGAGGGAGTGTGGAGAGGGCAAAGGAGACAGGACGAGGAGGGAGCGTGGAGAGGTGTGAGGGTTGTCTTAGTCTATCATAACTGACAACCCAGCACAAAATGGGAAGTGATGTTAGACACAGGGTTCGAACATTACAGGTTTATTCCATAATGCAGATAGTCTGCCGTTATGGTGCATGAAAGATATATTCACAACTTCACAATGGTCATAGCAATAAACAATATCACAACACGTATGAACAAGCGGAGAAATCAGGCGCTCACGGCAGCGCAGGCCGATCCGGTTCAGTGCACGGTGTTCCAGACATCCTGCTTATATGGGAAGGCTTCGCATCCGACGTCCCCAGCGTTAGGAACGTGGCAATGTAGTCTGGAATGTAGGAGGCGTGACTATCGAGGAATTAAGCTCATTCTGAGGGTCTAAGGTACTTGGAAAGGCAGCCATTAGTAAGCCACCCATCACTCGAAGTTAACCTGACCTGACCTCGCGATTGCCTCACTAGTTAATAGTACGAAAATGCTTATATTTGTATATGGATCTATTGCTGTAATTAATATCTAATATAAGCATAATATATACTGTAATTCTATATAAGCATTCTATATCATTCTTACAACGCTCGGCCACCTACTGACCAAGTCGTCCTCAACTTGCAAAGATATATAGCATCAAAATATTGGGCATGTGGGCAAAAGTACAAAAACAAAGAATAAGAGAAATAGTATACGCGTTTACTATATCTCTGTTTCACCGTAATATGAAGATTCAACACCCCGAGTAGACAAACATCTTGATTGTGCGACGAAACCCATGCGGTTGCAAAGGTGCGCTGGTCCTCAAGATGGCGGTGTCGGGACATCAGGGTTGACAAGGCTGGTTTGCCAAGCCGTTCTGATGGAATCATCTTCAACTTGCAGACCTGGAATGAAGTCACAGAGTAGTGCCCGATGCATACATAGCAATTGCAATGATGATTGGCAGTGCCAAAATAGTAGGATTGGAGGTAGAGACGTATATATATTGCATGTATATAGATATCAAAATATTATTTAGACATAACCGAAGTAATGATGATTAACTTAACTTGTTTGTTCCTCTCTGCGGCACGTCGACAGATGATGCGGCATGTAGTTTAACCGACAGGAAATATGTAGATTGTGGCGCAGAATGGGTCAAGTAAGTAATAAGATGGTAGCCAATCTCTGCATTTCTGTTAAAGAGTACTAAGGGAGACATGGATTCCAGTGCAACAGTTGTAACATCAGAATATGTTGCTGGAATAAACTTGATAAAGAAAATTATTGAACATATGCAGGGAAGATGGAAACATATTGTAATGTCAAGATAATTCAAATCATGTGACCTTGGCTGTAGTAGTTCTGAAATATGAAAAGTATACTACATATAAAGAGTAGATATGGGTATACCAAGTTTGATTTCAGAGAACGCACATGATGTTTTGAATTGTGATGAGAGGACTGGAACAAGAAGGGAAGTTATTACCCAGTTCAAGAAGAAATAGAATCACAAAACAAAAGGAATTCATTGCTCATGTGCGACATTCTAAGAAATCTGAAAGTAAAAGAATTAAGACTTATCATTAACACTTGAAAGTTCCATATATCAGTATTTACTAATGTGACCATGATATGGTCGTTACCGTACTCGTGGTAAGTTCTACAAGGTCGTGGCTGCTTGGCCGAAAAACGTTGCCGTGCTGGCGGTATTTCTTCTTCTTTTCGTGACCGTGCGCTAGGTCAATTTGCTGCAGGGAGCAATGCTCATGGCTCTGTTAGCCAAAAAACTACCGGAGCTGCGCCGGGCGCAAAGTAACCGTACTCGCGGTATTTCGCAGTGGACCGTATTACTGGTCGGTACATCAGACGTCTTCTCGTAAGACCGTTGTGGCTCTCTCAGCCAAACATCGGGGCAGGCCCGGAATAACTATAAACTAAATGACCGGTTTGGCGGTCGTTGGGATGAATGAAAAAAGGAAGGAAGCACCCGGGTCTCATCCTCATGGAGGAGGGCTCTGGTAGGCCGAGACTAGATAAATTGGATGAAAAACCGAATCTTGTCCTCAAAGTGGTTAATTTTCTTAACAGAGGAGATGCTGATAAGCCAAGATTGGTAAAAAATAATGAATGAGCGTACGAAAGTTGAAACCGAAATCCATAAGCATTATCAATATTGAGAGTTTTTAGTCATCAACATAAAAAATCAATCAGATAGGTGATTGGGAGGGGAAGGATTAGTTGAAAGATGAATTAGGCGAGAAATATTTGTGCAAATAACTATCCACTTAATGTTCAACAAAACAAGGGCAATAAAAGAATTATTATGGGTGGCACACGTCCTACCGAGTTACTAAATATTCGTTTTATGTGAAGTGTCAAGGTGTGTTTGTGAATAGAAAGATAAGAATAGTTAATGTAAAAGTACGAATGGTAGATGTTGTATCTATAGTGAGTTATGTGTGTTTGTATTTTGCAGAAGGTAATAAATCGCATAATAAATCATTTATAGAAGGCTATGTAAAATGATTAATTGTATTAATAAAATAATAATAACATCTAAAATTACTTCACACGACAATTACGATAATACGATAGCTTAACTACGACAAAATAATAATGAAGAACTAAGAATAAAAACACGAAAATAGAGAAAGTAATATACAACGTTAGAAAAAAAATAAATGAAAATGAATAAAATCTGTAACAAACGAAAAAAAATATATTACAAAAAGTATTTATATGTAAATCGTAGAATTAACACATTCGTCTTGATAGACAGGTGTGGTCATCGCAATGTAACATTTTACTTTAGTGAGGTCCTGAATGACCGCGAATGACCTGCTAGAGTACGAAATGACCTAGCCAAGTGACCTAAAAAATATTTTATAGTAATTCCTAATATACATATAAATATACTTATTAAAATACATACAATATTAGTTAAAGAATATAAAAAATCACGAAACGTTACTGAAATTAAGACAATGGTAATAGTTCATAATAATTAGCTGGTACGATAAAATCAATCTTGAAATTATGAAAGGATTCGCACTAGAGAAATGTGAATAATAATGATAAAATGAGGAACTGATCCGAATTGAGATTACCCCGTTCAATCTGCAATCGAATAGTTGGTTCGCAGCAAGTGCAAACGACTTAGGCAACCCTTGAGCATCTCTTGGCTTTGGACTCTGTTTTACGCTACGTTTGACCGGTGAAGTGACGCTTAACTAATTTATATGATACATGAAAAATGAATAAAAATTCGAATTTGCCATATTAAATATACCAAAGACAAACTAATTGAGAATGAGATTAGATTGCAGCTAATTAATATGAATTAATAAGAATCACGCACTTTGAAATAAATGTCTGAAAAAGAAATATTGATAAGAAATATCTGGAAGAATAATTATGCAATTAAACAAACATTAAAGAAGAGCGATAAAAAAGAAAATTCGGGAATTATATCATTGATTATACAGATAATGCGAAAAAATACCTTAGTTACACACACATGGAGAAAAAAAATTCTGAGGGAAAAAATGGGTAATTAACCCATTGCGTACGGGTGTCATGACATACATGACGTAGGAGCTTTGGCCTGACGACGGGCGTCATGACGTACACGACGTTCGGGGATTTTGGATCACTGTGCTATTTTATTTTGCTATGAAAAAGGAATGAGTGATGATGGCTACTGCAGTCCTAATTACTATAATTACCGTAATATCGTGCAAGCTTAACGTCCAAAACCTAGATGGCACCACTTTTTCCTAGCACCAGCAGGTGAGAGAGCCTTGAATGGCACCCATCCACGGCCTCTAGCAAGCACTGTCTCTATAGAGCGATGGCACACACTAAGTTGATGAACCCTTGCTCAAAACTACCGCCGATGAAGGATGTGCAGGCAGAACGAGAAGAGGAAGGTGACTCAATCCATACCCAGTGTCTAAAATGTGTTCCTGTGCCAATATAGATGCCTTTCACTGTGGCACTCACAGTCACAAGCACAGGTTTCATTCCTCTTCCCTACCTCTTCTTGTTATCTTTATTGTAGGTGGTTATATGTTTCGTATTCGTTCATGACAGCACAAAAATACGAAAAAATAAAGTTGCCTTTTGTCCTCCCATAAAACAGCAATACTTCTATCACATTGATTATAAAGAAAATAATGAGCTAATATGGATAATATACTACAATTTTACTCAACTGCAGCACTGATAGAGCCTGTCATATGGCACATATAAGTCTCTAAACTCAATAAAACACACAAAAAAATAAAACACAAAAACCGCTCTAGTCTTACAATGAATGACTGAAAGAAAGTGGGATGATTCAAATTATATTGCTTCAAGCGGTCTCTCTCTAAAATAAAACCTATCCTGGAGGCTGGGCAAGCAAATTTATCTCCGTCTGCAATGGGTTAAGAGTGGAAAAAATAGTCGGAGAAAAAATAGGGTGAAAATTGAGACACGGGGGACAATGCTTCCACTGACTTACCTTGATTTTCCTGCGTGACACGTATTTACTGCTGTGATCACGTGAGAGTGAAAAAAATGAAAGCACGTGGCGAGTGGTCCACGAGTTTTAAAAATATAGGAGGCAAGCAAGACTCTGGCTGACATCATTCTGTGAGGGTGGGGTTGAACAGGGTGGGCAGGTGGGTTCTTCTTCGGAGTTGAGTCAGAAACCAGCAAAATCGTGGCACCACCGGCTGGCACCCGTTGTGAGGGTTACACCGCTGGAATAAGTTGTGAACCACCGCTGCCATCAGTTGTGAGGGTTGTCTTAGTCTATCGTAACTGACAGCCCAGCACAAAATAGGAAGTGATGCTAGACACAGGGTTCGAACATTACAGGTTTATTCCATAACGCAGATAGTCTGCCGTTATGGTGCACGAAAGATATATTCACAACTTCACAATGGTCACAGCAATAAACAATATCACAACACGTATGAACAAGCGGGGAAATCAGGCGTCACGGTAGCGCAGTCGATCCCGGTCTGTCGGTGTGTTCCAGACATCCTACTTATATGGGAAGGCTTCGCATCCGACGTCCCCAGCGTTAGGAACGTGGCAATGTAGTCTGGAATGTAGGAGAGAGGAAGAGGAGGGAGTGTGGAGAGGGGAAAGGAGACAGGAAGAGGAGGGAGTGTGGAGAGGGGAATGGAGACAGGAAGAGGAGAGAGTGTGGAGAGGGGAAAGAAGAGAGGAAGAGGAGAGAGTGTGGAGAGGGGAAAGGAGAGAGGAAGAGGAGAGAGTGTGGAGAGGGGAAAGGAGAGAGGAAGAGGAGGGAGTCTGGAGAGGAAGAGGAGGGAGTCTGCTGAGGGGAAAGGAGAGAGGAAGAGGAGGGAGTGTGGAGAGGGGAAAGGAGAGAGGAAGAGGAGGGAGTGTGAAGAGGGGAAAGGAGACAAGAAGAGGAGAGAGTGTGGAGAGGGGAAAGGAGAGAGGAAGAGGAGGGAGTCTGGAGAGGGGAAAGGAGAGAGGAAGAGGAGGGAGTGTGGAGAGGGGAAAGGAGAGAGGAAGAGGAGGAAGTGGGGAGAGGGGAAAGGGAGAGGAAGAGGAGGGAGTGTGGAGAGGGGAAAGGAGACAGGAAGAGGAGGGAGTGTGGAGAGGGGAAAGGGAGGAGAGGGAAGAGGAGGGAGTGTGGAGAGGGGAAAGGAGACAGGAAGAGGAGTGAGTGTGGGGAGGGGAAAGGAGACAGGAAGAGGAGGCAGTGTGGAGAGGGAAAGGAGACAGGGAAGGAGGAGGGTGTGGAGAGGGGAAAGGAGAGAGGAAGAGGAGGGAGTGTGGAGAGGGGAAAGGAGAGAGGAAGAGGAGGGAGTGTGGAGAGGGGAAAGGAGACAGGAAGAGGAGTGAGTGTGGAGAGGGGAAAGGAGAGTGTGGAGAGGAGAAAGGAGACAGGAAGAGGAGGGAGTGTGGAGAGGGGAAAGGGAGAGGAAGAGGAGGGAGTGAGGAGAAGGGGAAGGAGACAGGAAGAGAAGTAAGTGTGGAGAGGGGAAAGGAGAGAGTGTGGAGAGGAGAAAGGAGACAGGAAGAGGAGGGAGTGTGGAGAGGGCAAAGGAGACAGGAAGAGGAGGGAGTGTGGAAAGGGGAAAGGAGAGAGGAAGAGGAGGGAGTGTGGAGAGGGGAAAGGAGAGAGGAAGAGGAGGGAGTGTGGAGAGGGGAAAGGAGAGAGGAAGAGGAGGGAGTGTGGAGAGGAGAAAGGAGAGAGGAAGAGGAGGGAGTGTGGAGAGGGGAAAGGAAAGAGGAAGAGGAGGGAGTGTGGAGAGGGGAAAGGAGACAGGAAGAGGAGAGGGTGTGGAGAGGGGAAAGGAAAGAGGAAGAGGAGGGAGTGTGGAGAGGGCAAAGGAGAGAGGAAGAGGAGGGAGTGTGGAAAGGGGAAAGGAGAGAGGAAGAGGAGGGATTGTGGAGAGGGGAAAGGAGAGAGGAAGAGGAGAGAGTGTGGAGAGGGGAAAGGAGAGAGGAAGAGGAGGGAGTGTGGAGAGGGGAAAGGAGAGAGGAAGAGGAGGGAGTATGGAGAGGGGAAAGGAGAGAGGAAGAGGAGGGAGTGTGAGGAGGGCAAAGGAGAGAGGAAGAGGAGGGAGTATGGAGAGGGGAAAGGAGACAGGGAGAGGAGGGAGTGTGGAGAGGGAAAAGGAGAGAGGAAGAGGAGGGAGTGTAGAGAGGGGAAGAGAGAGAAAAGGAGGGAGGGGGGGAGAGGAGAAAGGAGAGAGGAAGGAGGAGGGAGGGTGTGGAGAAGGGAAAGGAGAGAGGAAGAAGAGGTAGTGTGGAGAGGGGAAAGGAGAGAGGAAGAGGAGAGACTGTGGAGAGGGGAAAGGAGAGAGGAAGAGGAGGGAATGTGGAGAGGGGAAAGGAGACAGGAAGAGGAGGGAGTGTGGAGAGGGGAAGGGAGAGAGAAAGAGAGAGGAGAGAAAGGGAGGGGGAGTGCGGAGAGGGGGCAAAGAGAGCAGAAACATGAGGGAGGAGAGGGAGAGGGAGTGGAGACAGGAAGAGGAGGGAGTGTAGAGAGGGGAAAGGAGAGAGGAAGAGGAGGGAGTATGGAGAGGGGAAAGGAGAGAGGAAGAGGAGGGCAAAGGAGAGAGGAAGAGGAGGGAGTATGGAGAGGGGAAAGGAGACAGGGAGAGGAGGGAGTGTGGAGAGGGAAAAGGAGAGAGGAAGAGGAGGGAGTGTAGAGAGGGGAAAGGAGAGAGGAAAAGGAGGGAGTGTGGAGAGGAGAAAGGAGAGAGGAAGAGGAGGGAGTGTGGAGAAGGGAAAGGAGAGAGGAAGAAGAGGTAGTGTGGAGAGGGGAAAGGAGAGAGGAAGAGGAGAGACTGTGGAGAGGGGAAAGGAGAGAGGAAGAGGAGGGAATGTGGAGAGGGGAAAGGAGACAGGAAGAGGAGGGAGTGTGGAGAGGGGAAAGGAGAGAGGAAGAGGAGGGAGTGTGGAGAGGGGAAAGGAGAGAGGAAGAGGAGGGAGTGTGGGGAGGGCAAAGGAGAGAGGAAGAGGAGGGAGTATGGAGAGGGGAAAGGAGACAGGAAGAGGAGGGAGTGTAGAGAGGGGAAAGGAGAGAGGAAGAGGAGGGAGTGTGGAGAGGGGAAAGGAGAGAGGAAGAGGAGGGAGTGTGGAGAGGGGAAAGGAGAGAGGAAGAGGAGGGAGTGTGGAGAGGGGAAAGGAGAGAGGAAGAGGAGGGAGTGTGGAGAGGGGAAAGGAGAGAGGAAGAGGAGGGAGTGTGGAGAGGGGAAAGGAGAGAGGAAGAGGAGGGAGTGTGGAGAGGGGAAAGGAGAGAGGAAGAGGAGGGAGTGTGGAGAGGGGAAAGGAGAGAGGAAGAGGAGGGAATGTGGAGAGGGGAAAGGATACAGGAAGAGGAGGAAGTGTGGAGAGGGAAAGGGAAAAGGAAGAGGAGGGAGTGTGGAGAGGGAAAAAAAGAGAGGAAGAGGAGGGATTGTAGAGAGGGGAAAGGAGAGAGGAAGGGGAGGGAGTATGGAGAGGGGAAAGGAGACAGGAAGAGGAGGGAGTATGGAGAGGGGAAAGGAGAGAGGAAGAGGAGGGAGTGTGGAGAGGGGAAAGGAGAGAGGAAGAGGAGGGAGTGTAGAGAGGGGAAAGGAGAGAGGAAGAGGAGGGAGTATGGAGAGGGGAAAGGAGACAGGAAGAGGAGGGAGTGTAGAGAGGGGAAAGGAGACAGGAAGAGGAGGGAGTGTGGAAAGGGGAAAGGAGAGAGTGTGGAGAGAGGAAAGGGGAGAGGAAGAGGAGGGAGTGTGGAGAGGGCAAAGGAGACAGGAAGAGGAGGGAATGTGGAGAGGAGAAAGGAGAGAGGAAGAGGAGGGAGTATGGAGAGGAGAAAGGAGAGAGGAAGAGGAGGGAGTGTGGAGAGGGGAAAGGGGAGAGGAAGAGGAGGGAGTGTGGAGAGGGGAAAGGAGAGAGGAAGAGGAGGGAGTATGGAGAGGGCAAAGGAGAGAGGAAGAGGAGGGAGTGTGGAGAGGGGAAAGGGGGAAAGGTAGAGGAGGGAGTGTGGAGAGGGGAAAGGAGAGAGGAAGAGGAGGGAGTGTGGAGAGGGGAAAGGAGAGAGGAAGAGGAGGGAGTGTGGAGAGGGGAAAGGAGACAGGAAGAGGAGGGAATGTGGAGAGGAGAAAGGAGAGAGGAAGAGGAGGGAGTGTGGAAAGGGGAAAGGAGAGAGGAAGAGGAGGGAGTGTGGAGAGGGGAAAGGAGACAGGAAGAGGAGGGAATGTGGAGAGGAGAAAAGAAAGAGGAAGAGGAGGGGAGGTGGAAAGGGAAAGGAGAGAGGAAGAGGAGGGAGTGTGGAGAGGGGAAAGGAGACAGGAAGAGGAGGGAATGTGGAGAGGAGAAAGGAGAGAGGAAGAGGAGGGAGTGTGGAGAGGGGAAAGGGGAGAGGAAGAGGAGGGAGTGTGGAGAGGGAAGGGGAAAAGGAAGAGGAGGGAGTGTGGAGAGGGGAATGGAGACAGGAAGAGGAGGGAGTGTGGAGAGGGGAAAGGAGAGAGGAAGAGGAGAGAGTGTGGAGAGGGGAAAGGAGAGAGTGTGGAGAGGGGAAAGGAGAGAGGAAAGAGAGGGAATGCGGAGAGGGCAAAGGAGACAGAAAGAGGAGGGAGTGTGGAAAGGGGAAAGGAGAGAGGAAGAGGAGGGAGTGTGGAGAAGGGAAAGGAGAGAGGAAGAGGAGGGAGTGTGGAGAGGGGAAAGGAGAGAGGAAGAGGAGGGAGTGTGGAGAGGGGAAAGGAGAGAGGAAGAGGAGGGAGTGTGGAGAGGGGAAAGGAGAGAGGAAGAGGAGGGAGTGTGGAGAGGGGAAAGGAGAGAGGAAGAGGAGGGAGTGTGGAGAGGGCAAAGGAGACAGGAAGAGGAGGGAGTGTGGAAAGGGGAAAGGAGAGAGGAAGAGGAGGAAGTATGGAGAGGGGAAAGAAGAGAGGAAGAGGAGAGAGTGTGGAGAGGGGAAAGGAGAGAGGAAGAGGAGGGAGTGTGGTGAGGGCAAAGGAGAGAGGAAGAGGAGGGAGTGTGGAAAGGGGAAAGGAGAGAGGAAGAGGAGAGAGTGTGGAGAAAGGAAAGGAGAGAGGAAGAGGAGAGAGTGTGGAGAAGGGAAAGGAGAGAGGAAGAGGAGAGAGTGTGGAGAGGGGAAAGGAGAGAGGAAGAGGAGGGAGTGTGGAGAGGAGAAAGGAGAGAGGAAGAGGAGGGAGTGTGGAGAGGGGAAAGGAAAGAGGAAGAGGAGGGAGTGTGGAGAGGGGAAAGGAAAAAGGAAGAGGAGGGAGTGTGGAGAGAGGAAAGGAGAGAGGAAGAGGAGGGAGTGTGGAAAGGGGAAAGGAGAGAGGAAGAGGAGGGATTGTGGAGAGAGGAAGAGGAGAGAGTGTGGAGAGGGGAAAGGAGAGAGTGTGGAGAGGGGAAAGGAGAGAGGAAGAGGAGGAAATGTGGAGAGGGGAAAGGAGAGAGGAAGAGGAGGGAGTGTGAAGAGGGGAAAGGAGAGAGGAAGAGGAGGGAGTATGGAGAGGGGAAAGGAGAGAGGAAGAGGAGGGAGTGTGGGGAGGGCAAAGGAGAGAGGAAGAGGAGGGAGTATGGAGAGGGGAAAGGAGACAGGAAGAGGAGGGAGTGTGGAGAGGGGAAAGGAGAGAGGAAGAGGAGGGAGTGTGGAGAGGGGAAAGGAGAGAGGAAGAGGAGGGAGTGTGGAGAGGGGAAAGGAGAGAGGAAGAGGAGGGAGTGTGGAGAAGGGAAAGGAGAGAGGAAGAGGAGGGAGTGTGGAGAGGGGAAAGGAGAGAGGAAGAGGAGAGACTGTGGAGAGGGGAAAGGAGAGAGGAAGAGGAGAGAGTGTGGAGAGGGGAAAGGAGAGAGGAAGAGGAGAGAGTGTGGAGAGGGGAAAGGAGAGAGGAAGAGGAGGAAATGTGGAGAGGGGAAAGGAGAGAGGAAGAGGAGGGAGTGTGAAGAGGGGAAAGGAGAGAGGAAGAGGAGGGAGTATGGAGAGGGGAAAGGAGAGAGGAAGAGGAGGGAGTGTGGTGAGGGCAAAGGAGAGAGGAAGAGGAGGGAGTGTGGAAAGGGGAAAGGAGAGAGGAAGAGGAGAGAGTGTGGAGAAGGGAAAGGAGAGAGGAAGAGGAGAGAGTGTGGAGAAGGGAAAGGAGAGAGGAAGAGGAGAGAGTGTGGAGAGGGGAAAGGAGAGAGGAAGAGGAGGGAGTGTGGAAAGGAGAGAGGAAGAGGAGGGAGTGTGGAGAGGGGAAAGGAAAGAGGAAGAGGAGGGAGTGTGGAGAGGGCAAAGGAGAGAGGAAGAGGAGGGAGTGTGGAGAGGGAAAGGAAAAAAGGAAGAGGAGGGAGTGTGGAGAGAGCAAAGGAGAGAGGAAGAGGAGGGAGTGTGGAAAGGGGAAAGGAGAGAGGAAGAGGAGGGATTGTGGAGAGGGGAAAGGAGAGAGGAAGAGGAGAGAGTGGAGGAGGGGAAAGGAGAGAGGAAGAGGAGGAAATGTGGAGAGGGGAAAGGAGAGAGGAAGAGGAGGGAGTGTGAAGAGGGGAAAGGAGAGAGGAAGAGGAGGGAGTATGGAGAGGGGAAAGGAGAGAGGAAGAGGAGGGAGTGTGGGGAGGGCAAAGGAGAGAGTGTGGAAGAGGGAGGGAGTATGGAGAGGGGAAAGGAGACAGGAAGAGGAGGGAGTGTGGAGAGGGGAAAGGAGAGAGGAAGAGGAGGGAGTGTGGAGAGGGGAAAGGAGAGAGGAAGAGGAGGGAGTGTGGAGAGGGGAAAGGAGAGAGGAAGAGGAGAGAGTGTGGAGAGGGGAAAGGAGAGAGGAAGAGGAGAGAGTGTGGAGAGGGGAAAGGAGAGAGGAAGAGGAGAGAGTAAGAGGGGGGGGGGAGAGAGGAAGAGGAGGAAATGTGGAGAGGGGAAAGGAGAGAGGAAGAGGAGGGAGTGTGAAGAGGGAAAGGGAGAGAGGAAGAGGAGGGAGTATGGAGAGGGGAAAGGAGAGAGGAAGAGGAGGAGGTGGTGAGGGGCAAAGGAGAGAGGAAGAGGAGGGAGTGTGGAAAGGGGAAAGGAGAGAGGAAGAGGGAGAGAGGTGGAGAAGGGAAAGGAGAGAGGAAGAGGAGAGAGTGTGGAGAAGGGAAAGGAGAGAGGAAGAGGAGAGAGTGTGGAGAGGGGAAAGGAGAGAGGAAGAGGAGGGAGTGTGGAAAGGAGAAAGGAGAGAGGAAGAGGAGGGAGTGTGGAGAGGGGAAAGGAAAGAGGAAGAGGAGGGAGTGTGGAGAGGGGAAAGGAGAGAGGAAGAGGAGAGAGTGTGGAGAGGGGAAAGGATAAAGGAAGAGGAGGGAGTGTGGAGAGAGCAAAGGAGAGAGGAAGAGGAGGGAGTGTGGAAAGGGGAAAGGAGAGAGGAAGAGGAGGGATTGTGGAGAGGGGAAAGGAGAGAGGAAGAGGAGAGAGTGTGGAGAGGGGAAAGGAGAGAGGAAGAGGAGGAAATGTGGAGAGGGGAAAGGAGAGAGGAAGAGGAGGGAGTGTGAAGAGGGGAAAGGGAGAGAGTGAAGAGGAGGGAGTATGGAGAGGGGAAAGGAGAGAGGAAGAGAGGGGAGTGGGGAGGGCAAAGGAGAGAGGAAGAGGAGGGAGTATGGAGAGGGGAAAGGAGACAGGAAGAGGAGGGAGTGTGGAGAGGGGAAAGGAGAGAGGAAGAGGAGGGAGTGTAGAGAGGGGAAAGGAGAGAGGAAGAGGAGGGAGTGTGGAGAGGAGAAAGGAGAGAGGAAGAGGAGGGAGTGTGGAGAAGGGAAAGGAGAGAGGAAGAGGAGGGAGTGTGGAGAGGGGAAAGGAGAGAGGAAGAGGAGGGAGTGTGGAGAGGGGAAAGGAGAGAGGAAGAGGAGGGAGTGTGGAGAGGGGAAAGGAGAGAGGAAGAGGAGAGAGTGTGGAGAGGGGAAAGGAGAGAGGAAGAGGAGGAAATGTGGAGAGGGGAAAGGAGAGAGGAAGAGGAGGGAGTGTGAAGAGGGGAAAGGAGAGAGGGAAGAGGGAGGGAGTATGGAGAGGGAAAGGGAGGGAGAGGAAGAGGGAGGGAGTAAGGGGGAGGGCAAAGGAGAGAGGAAGAGGAGGGAGTATGGAGAGGGGAAAGGAGACAGGAAGAGGAGGGAGTGGAGAGGGAAAGGAGAGAGGAAGAGGAGGGAGTGTGGGAAAGGGAAAGGAGAGAGGAAGGGGAAGGAGGTGGAGGAGGGAAAAAGGAGAGAGGAAGAGGAGGGAGTGTGGAGAGGGGAAAGGAGACAGGAAGAGGAGGGAGTGTAGAGAGGGGAAAGGAGACAGGAAGAGGAGGGTGTGTGGAGAGGGGAAAGGAGAGAGGAAGAGGAGGGAATGTGGAGAGGGGAAAGGATACAGGAAGAGGAGGAAGTGTGAGAGGAAAGAGAAAGGAAGAGGAGGGAGTGTGGAGAGGAAAAAGAGGAAGAGGAGGGAATGTGGAGAGGAAGAGGAGAGAGTGTGGAGAGGGGAAAGGAGAGAGGAAGAGGAGGGATTGTAGAGAGGGGAAAGGAGAGAGGAAGAGGAGGGAGTATGGAGAGGGGAAAGGAGACAGGAAGAGGAGGGAGTGTGGAGAGGGGAAAGGAGAGAGGAAGAGGAGGGAGTGTAGTAGGGAAAGGAGAGAGAGGAAGAGGAGGGAGTGTGGAGAAGAGAAAGGAGAGAGGAGAGGAGGAGTATGGAGAGGGGAAAGGAGACAGGAAGAGGAGGGAGTGTAGAGAGGGGAAAGGAGACAGGAAGAGGAGGGAGTGTGGAGAGGGGAAAGGAGAGAGGAAGAGGAGGGAGTGTAGAGAGGGGAAAGGAGAGAGGAAGAGGAGGGAGTGTGGAGAGGAGAAAGGAGAATGGAAGAGGAGGGAGTATGGAGAGGGGAAAGGAGACAGGAAGAGGAGGGAGTGTAGAGAGGGGAAAGGAGACAGGAAGAGGAGGGAGTGTGGAAAGGGGAAAGGAGAGAGTGTGGAGAGAGGAAAGGGGAGAGGAAGAGGAGGGAGTGTGGAGAGGGCAAAGGAGACAGGAAGAGGAGGGAATGTGGAGAGGAGAAAGGAGAGAGGAAGAGGAGGGAGTATGGAGAGGAGAAAGGAGAGAGGAAGAGGAGGGATTGTGGGAGGGAAAGGGGAGAGGAAGAGGAGGGAGTGTGGAGAGGGGAAAGGAGAGAGGAAGAGGAGGGAGTATGGAGAGGGGAAAGGAGAGAGGAAGAGGAGGAGGTGGAGAGGGGAAAGGAGACAGGAAGAGGAGGGAGTGTGGAGAGGGGAAAGGAGAGAGGAAGAGGAGGGAGTGTGGAGAGGGGAAAGGAGAGGTAGAGGAGTGTGGGAGAGGGGAAAGGAGACAGGAAGAGGAGGGAATGTGGAGAGGAGAAAAGAAAGAGGAAGAGGAGGGAGTGTGGAAAGGGGAAAGGAGAGAGGAAGAGGAGGGAGTGTGGAGAGGGAGACAGGAAGAGGAGGGAATGTGGAGAGGAGAAAGGAGAGAGGAAGAGGAGGGAGTGTGGAGAGGGGAAAGGGGAGAGGAAGAGGAGGGAGTGTGGAGAGGGAAGGGGAAAAGGAAGAGGAGGGAGTGTGGAGAGGGGAATGGAGACAGGAAGAGGAGGGAGTGTGGAGAGGGGAAAGGAGAGAGGAAGAGGAGAGAGTGTGGAGAGGGGAAAGGAGAGAGGAAGAGGAGAGAGTGTGGAGAGGGGAAAGGAGAGAGGAAGGAGAGGGAATGCGGAGAGGGCAAAGGAGACAGAAAGAGGAGGGAGTGTGGAAAGGGGAAAGGAGAGAGGAAGAGGAGGGAGTGTGGAGAAGGGAAAGGAGAGAGGAAGAGGAGGGAGTGTGGAGAGGGGAAAGGAGAGAGGAAGAGGAGGGAGTGTGGAGAGGGGAAAGGAGAGAGGAAGAGGAGGGAGTGTGGAGAGGGGAAAGGAGAGAGGAAGAGGAGGGAGTGTGGAGAGGGGAAAGGAGAGAGGAAGAGGAGGGAGTGTGGAGAGGGCAAAGGAGACAGGAAGAGGAGGGAGTGTGGAAAGGGGAAAGGAGAGAGGAAGGAGAGGGAATGCAGAGAGGGCAAACGAGACAGGAAGAGGAGGGAGTGTGGAAAGGGGAAAGGAGAGAGGAAGAGGAGGGAGTGTGGAGAAGGGAAAGGAGAGAGGAAGAGGAGGGAGTGTGGAGAGGGGAAAGGAGAGAGGAAGAGGAGGAAGTGTGGAGAGGGGAAAGAAGAGAGGAAGAGGAGAGAGTGTGGAGAGGGGAAAGGAGAGAGGAAGAGGAGGGAGTTTGGTGAGGGGAAAGGAGAGAGGAAGAGGAGGGAGTGTGGAGAGGGGAAAGGAGAGAGGAAGAGGAGGGAGTGTGGAGAGGGGAAAGGAGAGAGGAAGAGGAGGGAGTGTGGAGAGGGGAAAGGAGAGAGGAAGAGGAGAGAGTGTGGAGAGGGGAAAGGAGAGAGGAAGAGGAGAGAGTGTGGAGAAGGGAAAGGAGAGAGGAAGAGGAGAGAGTGTGGAGAGGGGAAAGGAGAGAGGAAGAGGAGGGAGTGTGGAGAGGGGAAAGGAGAGAGGAAGAGGAGGGAGTGTGGAGAGGGCAAAGGAGAGAGGAAGAGGAGGGAGTGTGGAAAGGGGAAAGGAGAGAGGAAGAGGAGAGAGTGTGGAGAAGGGAAAGGAGAGAGGAAGAGGAGAGAGTGTGGAGAAGGGAAAGGAGAGAGGAAGAGGAGAGAGTGTGGAGAGGGGAAAGGAGAGAGGAAGAGGAGGGAGTGTGGAGAGGAGAAAGGAGAGAGGAAGAGGAGGGAGTGTGGAGAGGGGAAAGGAAAGAGGAAGAGGAGGGAGTGTGGAGAGGGGAAAGGAAAGAGGAAGAGGAGGGAGTGTGGAGAGGGCAAAGGACAGAGGAAGAGGAGGGAGTGTGGAGAGGGGAAAGGAGAGAGGAAGAGGAGGGAGTGTGGAGAGGGGAAAGGAGAGAGGAAGAGGAGGGAGTGTGGAGAGGGGAAAGGAGAGAGGAAGAGGAGGGAGTGTGGAGAGGGGAAAGGAGAGAGGAAGAGGAGAGAGTGTGGAGAGGGGAAAGGAGAGAGGAAGAGGAGGAAATGTGGAGAGGGGAAAGGAGAGAGGAAGAGGAGGGAGTGTGGAGAGGGGAAAGGAGAGAGGAAGAGGAGGGAGTGTGGGGAGGGCAAAGGAGAGAGGAAGGAGAGGGAATGCGGAGAGGGCAAAGGAGACAGAAAGAGGAGAGAGTGTGGAGAGGGGAAAGGAGAGAGGAAGAGGAGGGAGTGTGGAGAGGGGAAAGGAGAGAGGAAGAGGAGGGAGTGTGGAGAGGGGAAAAGAGACAGGAAGGGGAGGGAATGTGGAGAGGGGAAAGGATACAGGAAGAGGAGGAAGTGTGGAGAGGGAAAGGGAAAAGGAAGAGGAGGGGGTGTGGAGAGGGAAAAAAAGAGAGGAAGAGGAGGGAGTGTGTAGAGGAGAAAGGAGAGAGGAAGAGGAGGGAGTGTGGAGAAGGGAAAGGAGAGAGGAAGAGGAGGGAGTCTAGAGAGGGGAAAGGAGAGAGGAAGAGGAGGGAGTGTAGAGAGGGGAAAGGAGAGAGGAAGAGGAGGGAGTGTGTAGAGGAGAAAGGAGAGAGGAAGAGGAGGGAGTGTGGAGAAGGGAAAGGAGAGAGGAAGAGGAGGGAGTGTGGAGAGGGGAAAGGAGAGAGGAAGAGGAGGGAGTGTGGAGAGGGGAAAGGGGAAAGGAGAGAGGAAGAGGAGGGAGTATGGAGAGGGGAAAGGAGAGAGGAAGAGGAGGGAGTGTGGGGAGGGCAAAGGAGAGAGGAAGAGGAGGGAGTATGGAGAGGGGAAAGGAGACAGGAAGAGGAGGGAGTGTGGAGAGGGGAAAGGAGAGAGGAAGAGGAGGGAATGTGGAGAGGGGAAAGGAGAGAGGAAGAGGAGGGAGTGTGGAGAAGGGAAAGGAGAGAGGAAGAGGAGGGAGTGTAGAGAGGGGAAAGGAGAGAGGAAGAGGAGGGAGTGTGTAGAGGAGAAAGGAGAGAGGAAGAGGAGGGAGTGTGGAGAAGGGAAAGGAGAGAGGAAGAGGAGGGAGTGTGGAGAGGGGAAAGGAGAGAGGAAGAGGAGGGAGTGTGGAGAGGGGAAAGGAGAGAGGAAGAGGAGGGAGTGTGGAGAGGGGAAAGGAGAGAGGAAGAGGAGGGAATGTGGAGAGGGGAAAGGAGACAGGAAGAGGAGGGAGTGTGGAGAGGGGAAAGGAGAGAGGAAGAGGAGGGACTGTAGAGAGGGGAAAGGAGAGAGGAAGAGGAGGGAGTGTGGAGAGGGGAAAGGAGAGAGGAAGAGGAGGGAGTGTGGAGAGGGGAAAGGAGAGAGGAAGGGGGGGGAGTGTGGAGGGGGGAGAGGGGAGAGGAAGAGGAGGGAGTGTGGAGAGGGGAAAGGAGAGAGGAAGAGGAGGGAGTGTGAGAGGGGAAAGGGAGACAGGAAGGGGAGGGAATGTGGAGAGGGGAAAGGAGACAGGAAGAGGAGGGTGTGTGGAGAGGGGAAAGGAGAGAGGAAGAGGAGGGAATGTGGAGAGGGGAAAGGATACAGGAAGAGGAGGAAGTGTGGAGAGGGAAAGGGAAAAGGAAGAGGAGGGGGTGTGGAGAGGGAAAAAAAGAGAGGAAGAGGAGGGAGTGTGGAGAGGGGAAAGGAGACAGGAAGAGGAGGGAGTGTGGAGAGGGGAAAGGAGAGAGGAAGAGGAGGGAGTGTGGAGAGGGGAAAGGAGAGAGGAAGAGGAGGGAGTATGGAGAGGGGAAAGGAGACAGGAAGAGGAGGGAGTGTAGAGAGGGGAAAGGAGACAGGAAGAGGAGGGAGTGTGGAAAGGGGAAAGGAGAGAGGAAGAGGAGGGAGTGTGGAGAGGAGAAAGGAGAGAGGAAGAGGTGGGAGTATGGAGAGGGGAAAGGAGATAGGAAGAGGAGGGAGTTTAGAGAGGGGAAAGGAGACAGGAAGAGGAGGGAGTGTGGAAAGGGGAAAGGAGAGAGTGTGGAGAGAGGAAAGGGGAGAGGAAGAGGAGGGAGTGTGGAGAGGGCAAAGGAGACAGGAAGAGGAGGGAATGTGGAGAGGAGAAAGGAGAGAGGAAGGGGAGGGAGTATGGAGAGGAGAAAGGAGAGAGGAAGAGGAGGGAGTGTGGAGAGGGGAAAGGGGAGAGGAAGAGGAGGGAGTGTGGAGAGGGGAAAGGGGAGAGGAAGAGGAGGGAGTGTGGAGAGGGGAAAGGGGAGAGGAAGAGGAGGGAGTGTGGAGAGGGGAAAGGAGAGAGGAAGAGGAGGGAGTATGGAGAGGGGAAAGGAGAGAGGAAGAGGAGGGAGTGTGGAGAGGGGAAAGGGGGAGAGGAATAGAAGGGAGTGTGGAGAGGGGAAAGGAGACAGGAAGAGGAGGGAATGTGGAGAGGAGAAAAGAAAGAGGAAGAGGAGGGAGTGTGGAAAGGAGAGAGGAAGAGGAGGGAGTGTGGAAAGGGGAAAGGAGACAGGAAGAGGAGGGAGTGTGGAGAGGGGAAAGGAGAGAGGAAGAGGAGGGAGTGTGGAGAGGGGAAAGGAGAGAGGAAGAGGAGGGAGTGTGGAGAGGGGAAAGGAGAGAGGAAGAGGAGGGAGTGTGGAGAGGGGAAAGGAGAGAGGAAGAGGAGGGAGTGTGGAGAGGGGAAAGGAGAGAGGAAGAGGAGGGAGTGTGGAGAGGGGAAAGGAGAGAGGAAGAGGAGGGAGTGTGGAGAGGGGAAAGGAGAGAGGAAGAGGAGGGAGTGTGGAGAGGGGAAAGGAGAGAGGAAGAGGAGGGAGTGTGGAAAGGGGAAAGGAGAGAGTAAGAGGAGGAAGTGTGGAGAGGGGAAAGGAGAGAGGAAGAGGAGGGAGTGTGGTGAGGGCAAAGGAGAGAGGAAGAGGAGGGAGTGTGGAAAGGGGAAAGGAGAGAGGAAGAGGAGAGAGTGTGGAGAAGGGAAAGGAGACAGGAAGAGGAGGGAGTATGGAGAGGGGAAAGGAGAGAGGAAGAGGAGGGAGTGTGGTGAGGGCAAAGGAGAGAGGAAGAGGAGGGAGTGTGGAAAGGGGAAAGGAGAGAGGAAGAGGAGAGAGTGTGGAGAAGGGAAAGGAGAGAGGAAGAGGAGAGAGTGTGGAGAAGGGAAAGGAGAGAGGAAGAGGAGAGAGTGTGGAGAGGGGAAAGGAGAGAGGAAGAGGAGGGAATGTGGAGAGGGGAAAGGAGAGAGGAAGAGGAGGGAGTAGAGGGAGAGGGAAAGGAGAGAGGAAGAGGAGGGAGTGTGGGGAGGGCAAAGGAGAGAGGAAGAGGAGGGAGGGGAAAGGGGAAAGGAGAGAGAGGAAGAGGAGAGAGTGTGGAGAAGGAAAGGAGAGGAGGAAGAGGAGAGAGGTGGGAGAGGGGAAAGGAGAGAGGAAGAGGAGGGAGTGTGGAGAGGGGAAAGGAGAGAGGAAGAGGAGGGAGTGTGGAGAGGGGAAAGGAGAGAGGAAGAGGAGGGAGTATGGAGAGGGGAAAGGAGAGAGGAAGAGGAGGGAGTGTGGGGAGGGCAAAGGAGAGAGGAAGAGGAGGGAGTATGGAGAGGGGAAAGGAGACAGGAAGAGGAGAGTGTGGAGAGGGGAAAGGAGAGAGGAAGGAGAGGGAATGCGGAAAGGGCAAAGGAGAGAGGAAGAGGAGGGAGTGTGGAAAGGGGAAAGGAGAGAGGAAGAGGAGGGAGTGTGGAAAGGGGAAAGGAGAGAGGAAGAGGAGGGAGTGTGGAGAGGGGAAAGGGGAAAGGAGAGAGGAAGAGGAGGGAGTGTGGAGAGGGGAAGGAGAGAGGAAGAGAGGGAGTGTGGAAAGGGGGAAAGGGAGAGAGGAAGAGGAGGGAGTTTGGAGAGGGAAAGGAGAGAGGAAGAGGAGGGAGTGTGGAGAGGGGAAAGGAGAGAGGAAGAGGAGGGAGTGTGGAGAGGGGAAAGGAGAGAGGAAGAGGAGGGAGTGTGGAGAGGGGAAAGGAGACAGGAAGAGGAGGGAATGTGGAGAGGGGAAAGGAGAGAGGAAGAGGAAGGAGTGTGGAGAGGGGAAAGGAGAGAGGAAGAGGAGGGAGTGTGGAGAGAGGAGGAGGAGAGAGTGTGGAGAAGGGAAAGGAGAGAGGACGAGGAGGGAGTGTGGAGAGGGGAAAGGAGAGAGGAAGAGGAGGAGGGAGTGTGGAGAGGGGAAAGGAGAGATGAAGAGCAGAGTGTATGGAGAGGGGAAAGGAGAGAGGAAGAGGAGGGAGTGTGGGGAGGGCAAAGGAGAGAGGAAGAGGAGGGAGTATGGAGAGGGGAAAGGAGACAGGAAGAGGAGGGACTGTAGAGAGGGGAAAGGAGAGAGGAAGAGGAGGGAGTGTGGAGAGGGGAAAGGAGAGAGGAAGAGGAGGGAGTGTGGAGAGGGGAAAGGAGAGAGGAAGAGGAGGGAGTGTGGAGAGGGGAAAGGAGACAGGAAGAGGAGGGAGTGTGGAGAGGGGAAAGGAGAGAGGAAGAGGAGGGAGTGTGGAGAGGGGAAAGGAGACAGGAAGGGGTGGGAATGTAGAGAGGGCAAAGGAGACAGGAAGAGGAGGGTGTGTGGAGAGGGGAAAGGAGAGAGGAAGAGGAGGGAGTGTGGAGAGGGGGAAGGATACAGGAAGAGGAGGAAGTGTGGAGAGGGAAAGGGAAAAGGAAGAGGAGGGAGTGTGGAGAGGGAAAAAAAGAGAGGAAGAGGAGGGAATGTGGAGAGGAGAAAGGAGAGAGGAAGAGGAGGGAGTGTGGAGAGGGGAAAGGAGATAGGAAGAGGAGGGATTGTAGAGAGGGGAAAGGAGAGAGGAAGAGGAGGGAGTATGGAGAGGGGAAAGGAGACAGGAAGAGGAGGGAGTGTGGAGAGAGGAGGAGGAGAGAGTGTGGAGAAGGGAAAGGAGAGAGGAAGAGGAGGGAGTGTGGAGAGGGGAAAAAAGAGAGGAAGAGGAGGGAATGTGGAGAGGAGAAAGGAGAGAGGAAGAGGAGGGAGTGTGGAGAGGGGAAAGGAGAGAGGAAGAGGAGGGAGTGTTGAGAGGGGAAAGGAGAGAGGAAGAGGAGGGAGTATGGAGAGGGGAAAGGAGACAGGAAGAGGAGGGAGTGTGGAGAGGGGAAAGGAGAGAGGAAGAGGAGGGAGTGTGGAGAGGGGAAAGGAGAGAGGAAGAGGAGGGAGTGTGGAGAGGAGAAAGGAGAGAGGAAGAGGAGGGAGTATGGAGAGGGGAAAGGAGAGAGGAAGAGGAGGGAGTGTAGAGAGGGGAAAGGAGACAGGAAGAGGAGGGAGTGTGGAAAGGGGAAAGGAGAGAGTGTGGAGAGAGGAAAGGGGAGAGGAAGAGGAGGGAGTATGGAGAGGGCAAAGGAGACAGGAAGAGGAGGGAATGTGGAGAGGAGAAAGGAGAGAGGAAGAGGCGGGAGTATGGAGAGGAGAAAGGAGAGAGGAAGAGGAGGTAGTGTGGAGAGGGGAAAGGGGAGAGGAAGAGGAGGGAGTGTGGAGAGGGGAAAGGAGAGAGGAAGAGGAGGGAGTGTGGAGAGGGGAAAGGAGAGAGGAAGAGGAGGGAATGTGGAGAGGGGAAAGGAGAGAGGAAGAGGAAGGAGTGTGGAGAGGGGAAAGGAGAGAGGAAGAGGAGGGAGTGTGGAGACAGGAAGAGGAGGGAGTGTGGAGAAGGGAAAGGAGAGAGGACGAGGAGGGAGTGTGGAGAGGGGAAAGGAGAGAGGAAGAGGAGGAGGGAGTGTGGAGAGGGGAAAGGAGAGATGAAGAGCAGAGTGTATGGAGAGGGGAAAGGAGAGAGGAAGAGGAGGGAGTGTGGGGAGGGCAAAGGAGAGAGGAAGAGGAGGGAGTATGGAGAGGGGAAAGGAGACAGGAAGAGGAGGGAGTGTGGAGAGGGGAAAGGAGAGAGGAAGAGGAGGGAGTGTGGAGAGGGGAAAGGAGAGAGGAAGAGGAGGGAGTGTGGAGAGGGGAAAGGAGAGAGGAAGAGGAGGGAGTGTGGAGAGGGGAAAGGAGACAGGAAGAGGAGGGAGTGTGGAGAGGGGAAAGGAGAGAGGAAGAGGAGGGAGTGTGGAGAGGGGAAAGGAGACAGGAAGGGGTGGGAATGTAGAGAGGGCAAAGGAGACAGGAAGAGGAGGGTGTGTGGAGAGGGGAAAGGAGAGAGGAAGAGAGGGGGAATGGGGAGAGGGGAAAGGATACAGGAAGAGGAGGAAGTGTGGAGAGGGAAAGGGAAAAGGAAGAGGAGGGAGTGTGGAGAGGGAAAAAAAGAGAGGAAGAGGAGGGAATGTGGAGAGGAGAAAGGAGAGAGGAAGAGGAGGGAGTGTGGAGAGGGGAAAGGAGATAGGAAGAGGAGGGATTGTAGAGAGGGGAAAGGAGAGAGGAAGAGGAGGGAGTATGGAGAGGGGAAAGGAGACAGGAAGAGGAGGGAGTGTGGAGAGAGGAGGAGGAGAGAGTGTGGAGAAGGGAAAGGAGAGAGGAAGAGGAGGGAGTGTAGAGAGGGGAAAAAGAGAGGAAGAGGAGGGAATGTGGGAGAGGAGAAAGGGAGAGAGGAAGAGGAGGGAGTGTGGAGAGGGGAAAGGAGAGAGGAAGAGGAGGGAGTGTAGAGAGGGGAAAGGAGAGAGGAAGAGGAGGGAGTGTGGAGAGGGGAAAGGAGACAGGAAGAGGAGGGAGTGTGGAGAGGGGAAAGGAGAGAGGAAGAGGAGGGAGTGTAGAGAGGGGAAAGGAGAGAGGAAGAGGAGGGAGTGTGGAGAGGAGAAAGGAGAGAGGAAGAGGAGGGAGTATGGAGAGGGGAAAGGAGACAGGAAGAGGAGGGAGTGTAGAGAGGGGAAAGGAGACAGGAAGAGGAGGGAGTGTGGAAAGGGGAAAGGAGAGAGTGTGGAGAGAGGAAAGGGGAGAGGAAGAGGAGGGAGTATGGAGAGGGCAAAGGAGACAGGAAGAGGAGGGAATGTGGAGAGGAGAAAGGAGAGAGGAAGAGGAGGGAGTATGGAGAGGAGAAAGGAGAGAGGAAGAGGAGGGAGTGTGGAGAGGGGAAAGGGGAGAGGAAGAGGAGGGAGTGTGGAGAGGGGAAAGGAGAGAGGAAGAGGAGGGAGTATGGAGAGGGGAAAGGAGAGAGGAAGAGGAGGGAGTGTGGAGAGGGGAAAGGGGGAGAGGTAGAGGAGGGAGTGTGGAGAGGGGAAAGGAGACAGGAAGAGGAGGGAATGTGGAGAGGAGAAAAGAAAGAGGAAGAGGAGGGAGTGTGGAAAGGGGAAAGGAGAGAGGAAGAGGAGGGAGTGTGGAGAGGGGAAAGGAGACAGGAAGAGGAGGGAATGTGGAGAGGAGAAAGGAGAGAGGAAGAGGAGGGAGTGTGGAGAGGGGAAAGGAGAGAGGAAGAGGAGGGAGTGTGGAGAGGGAAGGGGAAAAGGAAGAGGAGGGAGTGTGGAGAGGGGAATGGAGACAGGAAGAGGAGGGAGTGTGGAGAGGGGAAAGGAGAGAGGAAGAGGAGAGAGTGTGGAGAGGGGAAAGGAGAGAGGAAGGAGAGGGAATGCGGAGAGGGCAAAGGAGACATGAAGAGGAGGGAGTGTGGAAAGGGGAAAGGAGAGAGTAAGAGGAGGAAGTGTGGAGAGGGGAAAGGAGAGAGGAAGAGGAGGGAGTGTGGTGAGGGCAAAGGAGAGAGGAAGAGGAGGGAGTGTGGAAAGGGGAAAGGAGAGAGGAAGAGGAGAGAGTGTGGAGAAGGGAAAGGAGACAGGAAGAGGAGGGAGTATGGAGAGGGGAAAGGAGAGAGGAAGAGGAGGGAGTGTGGGGAGGGCAAAGGAGAGAGGAAGAGGAGAGTGTGGAGAGAGGAAGGAGAGGGAATGCGGAAAGGGCAAAGGAGAGAGGAAGAGGAGGGAGTGTGGAAAGGGGAAAGGAGAGAGGAAGAGGAGGGAGTGTGGAAAGGGGAAAGGAGAGAGGAAGAGGAGGGAGTGTGGAGAGGGGAAAGGGGAAAGGAGAGAGGAAGAGGAGGGAGTGTGGAGAGGGGAAAGGAGAGAGGAAGAGGAGGCAGTGTGGAGAGGGGAAAGGGGAAAGGAGAGAGGAAGAGGAGGCAGTGTGGAGAGGGGAAAGGGGAAAGGAGAGAGGAAGAGGAGGGAGTGTGGAGAGGGGAAAGGAGACAGGAAGAGGAGGGAGTGTGGAGAGGGGAAAGGAGAGAGGAAGAGGAGGGAGTGTGGAGAGGGGAAAGGAGAGAGGAAGAGGGAGTGTGGGGAGGGGAAAGGAGACAGGAAGAGGAGGGAGTGTGGAGAGGGGAAAGGAGACAGGAAGAGGAGGGAGTGTGGAGAGGGGAAAGGAGAGAGGAAGAGGAGGGAGTGTGGAGAGGGGAAAGGAGAGAGGAAGAGGAGGGAGTGTGGAGAGGGGAAAGGGGAGAGAGTGTGAAGAGGGGAAAGGAGAGAGGAAGAGGAGGGAGTGTGGAGAGGGGAAAGGAGAGAGGAAGATGAGGGAGTGTGGAGAGGGGAAAGAAGAGAGGAAGAGGAGAGAGTGTGGAAAGGGGAAAGGAGAGAGGAAGAGGAGAGTGTGTGGAGAGGGGAAAGGAGACAGGAAGAGGAGGGAATGTGGAGAGGGGAAAGGAGAGAGGAAGAGGAGGGAGTGTGGAGAGGGGAAAGGAGAGAGGAAGAGGAGGGAGTGTGGAGAGGGGAAAGGAGAGAGGAAGAGGAGGGAGTGTGGAGAGGGGAAAGGAGAGAGGAAGAGGAGGGAGTGTGGAGAGGGGAAAGGAGAGAGTAAGAGGAGTGAGTGTGGAGAGGTGAAAGGAGAAAGGAAGAGGGAGTGTGGTGAGGGGATAGGGGAGAGGAAGAGGAAGGAGTGTGGAGAGGGGGAAAGGAGGGAGTGTGGAGAGGGGAAGAGGAGAGAGTGTGGAGAGGGGAAAGGAGAGAGGAAGAGGAGGGAGTATGGAGAGGAGAAAGGAGACATTACGAGGAGGGAGTGTGGAGAGGGGAAAGGAGAGAGGAAGAGGAGGGAGTATGGAGAGGGGAAGAGGAGGGAGTGTGGAGAGGGGAAAGGAGAGAGGAAGAGGAGGGAGTGTGGAGAGGGGAAAGGAGACAGGAAGAGGAGGGAGTGTGGAGAGGGGAAAGGAGACAGGAAGAGGAGGGAGTGTGGAGAGGAGAAAGGAGAGAGGAAGAGGAGGGAGTGTGGAGAGGGGAAAGGAGACAGGAAGAGGAGGGAGTGTGGAGAGGGGAAAGGAGACAGGAAGAGGAGGGAGTGTGGAGAGGAGAAAGGAGAGAGGAAGAGGAGGGAGTGTGGAGAGGGGAAAGGAGACAGGAAGAGGAGGGAGTGTGGAGAGGGGAAAGGAGAGAGGAAGAGGAGGGAGTGTGGAGAGGGGAAAGGAGACAGGAAGAGGAGGGAGTGTGGAGAGGGGAAAGGAGACAGGAAGAGGAGGGAGTGTGGAGAGGGGAAAGGAGACAGGAAGAGGAGGGAGTGTGGAGAGGGGAAAGGAGACAGGAAGAGGAGGGAGTGTAGAGAGGGGAAAGGAGACAGGAAGAGGAGGGAGTGTGGAGAGGGGAAAGTAGAGAGGAAGAGGAGGGAGTGTGGAGAGGGGAAAGGAGAGAGGAAGAGGAGGGAGGGAGGGGAAAGGAGACAGGAAGAGGAGGGAGTGTGGAGAGGAGAAAGGAGACAGGAAGAGAGAGGGAGAGGGGAAAGGAGACAGGGAAGAGGAGGGAGTGTGGAGAGGGGAAAGGAGAGAGGAAGAGGAGGGAGTGTGGAGCAGACACAGGGTTCGAACATTACAGGTTTATTCCATAATGCAGATAGTCTGCCGTTATGGTGCATGAAAGATATATTCACAACTTCACAATGGTCATAGCAATAAACAATATCACAACACGTATGAACAAGCGGGGAAATCAGGCGTCACGGTAGCGCAGTCGATCCCGGTCTGTCGGTGTGTTCCAGACATCCTGCTTATATGGGAAGGCTTCGCATCCGACGTCCCCAGCGTTAGGAACGTGGCAATGTAGTCTGGAATGTAGGAGAGAGGAAGAGGAGGGAGTGTGGAGAGGGGAAAGGAGACAGGAAGAGGAGGGAGTGTGGAGAGGGGAATGGAGACAGGAAGAGGAGGGAGTGTGGAGAGAAGACAGGAGAAAGGAAGAGGAGGGAATGTGGAGAGGAGAAAGGAGAGAGGAAGAGGAGGGAGTGTGGAGAGGGGAAAGGAGAGAGGAAGAGGAGGGAGTGTGGAGAGGGGAAGGGAGACAGGAAGAGGAGAGAGTGTGGAGAGGGCAAAGGAGACAGGAAGAGGAGGGAGTGTGGAAAGGGGAAAGGAGAGAGGAAGAGGAGAGAGTGTGGAGAGGAGAAAGGAGAGAGGAAGAGGAGGGAGTGTGGAGAGGAGAAAGGAGAGAGGAAGAGGAGGGAGTGTGGAGAGGGGAAAGGAGAGAGGAAGAGGAGGGAATGTGGAGAGGGGAAGGGAGACAGGAAGAGGAGAGAGTGTGGAGAGGGCAAAGGAGACAGGAAGAGGAGGGAGTGTGGAAAGGGGAAAGGAGAGAGGAAGAGGAGAGAGTGTGGAGAGGAGAAAGGAGAGAGGAAGAGGAGGGAGTGTGGAGAGGGCAAAGGAGACAGGACGAGGAGGGAGCGTGGAGAGGTGTGAGGGTTGTCTTAGTCTATCATAACTG
>BOPN01000793.1:5000-7500 GCA_017312705.2 Penaeus japonicus
TATTAACTATGCTTAACTATGCTTAACTATGCCTAACTATTTCATCCATCTAACTTCTAACCAACTTCTAACCTCTCAAGGGAGATGATTATGATGATGATGATGGTGATAATGAGGGTGATAATGATAATGATAATTATGATGATAGTTATGATAATGATAATGATTATAGTGATAATAACTATAATATTGATAATGATAATGATGATAATGATAATAACTATAATAATGATAATAATAATAATAATAATAATAATGATAATAATAATAATAATAATAATAATAATAATAATAATAATAATAATAATAATGATAATAATAATGATAATAATAATGATAATAATAATAATGATAATAATGATAATAATAATAATAATAATAATAATAATAATAATAGTAATAATAATAATAATGATAATGATAATGATAATAATAATAATAATAATAATGATAATAATAATAATGATAATAATAATAATAATGATAATAATAATAATAATAATGATAATAATAATAATGATAATAATAATAACAACAATAACAACAATAATAATCATAATAATAATAATAATAATAATAATAATAATAATAATAATAATAATAATAATAATAATAATAATAATAATAATAATAATAATAATGATAGTGGTAATGGTAATGGTAATGATAATGATAAGGATAAGGATAATAATAATGATAATGACAATGATGATAATGATAATGATGATAATAATGATAATGATGATAATAATAATAATAATGATAATGATAATGATAATGATAATAATGATAATAATAATAATAATAATAATATAATAATAATGATAATGATAGTGATAATGGTAATAATAATAATGATAATGATAATAAAAATTATAATAATAATGATGATAATGATAGTAATAATAATAATAATAATAATAATAATAATAATAATAATAATAATAATAATGATAATAATGATGCATACAGACAGACATATATACAAACAAACAGAGCCAGACTGTCATATATATACATAACAGATACAGAAACAGAGATGAATAGACAAACAAACAAACAAACAAAGACAAACACAAGCACAAGCAACCCAATTCTTTCCGGAAGACGCCGCTAAAGAGCCTATTACTCGTAATCCAAAGCAATTAATATAATCCCTTACGAATCACGTGAACAAATATCTATGGCGGGAAATCCAGGGAAGGGCGGTTGCTCATTTGCGGTTGAGGGGATGGCATTTCGGTGGGTTTGTTTGTGTTTGTTTGTGTGTGTGGTTGTTTTTTGGTTGTTTGTGTGGTTTTTGTTTGGGTTTGTTTGTTTGTTTGTGTGTTAGTTTGGGTTTTGGTTGTGTGTTTGTTTGGTTGGTTGGTTGTTTGTTTGTTTGTTTGGGTTTGTCTGTGTGTTAGTTTGTTTGTTTGTGTGTGTGTTTGCTTGTTTGTTTTTTGTTTGCGTGTGGTTGTTTGCCTGTGTGTTTGTGTGTGTGTTTGTTTGTTTGTTCGTGTGTTTGTTTGTTTGTGTTTGTGTATGTATGTGGTTTTTGTTAGGGTTTGTCTGTGTGTTAGTTTGTTTGTTTGTGTGTGTGTTCGTGTGTTTGTTTGTTTGCTTGTGTTTGTATGTGTTTGTTTGTGTGTGTGTTTTTGTTTGTTTGGGTGTGTCTGTTTGTTTGTTTGTGTTTGTGTTTGTATGTGTGTGTTTATGTGTTCTTGTTTGTTTGTGTGAGTTTGTTTGTTTGTATTCGTGTGTGTGTGTGTGTTCGTTTTCCAAGAGAGAGCAATTGAATCTGTCGACATTAAGTTCTGATTGAAAGCCTAGAATAGATAAATTGAATCAGCAGATTTGTCATAATATATTCTTCATGAAAGCGGACAAAAAATAATTATCTACCAATAGTCATCAACCCCTTCGACAAATTAATCAATTTTTATCTTTCGAGTTTTTTAAAGAAGTAAAGTATGACATAGAAATATGTGAGATAAAAGCTATATCAGTGATAAACAAGGAAAAAAATAATAATTCAAAACAAACAAGAAAGAACGAATAAGAAGATTAAATATGTAATGAAGTAACTCATGGCATAAACGAAGAGAATAAAAAAAAATAATAATAATAAAAAATAAAAAAAAAGCTAAAACCTTCTACATCGGAATAAATCTGATATGTATTTAAATACATTTCCATATTTAAACAGATTTCTTCTTATAGAAAAAAAAAAACGGTTCAGTAAGAATAGCATTGAAAGATCGCTTGATTTTAGATCTTTGTGTTTTTGTTTGTTTATTTTTGTCTCTTTCGACAAAATAAAATTGCTAGCATCAACATATCATTCCATTTAAGTCACAGTTGATGATTTCCAAATGCATTTATTTTATACGAAGTAAGAAAAAATATACATCTGCGTGAAAATATATCCTGATACTTCGCATGAATAGAAAATTAATAAAGAAAAGAGAAACACAAAAAAACGTATCAAGGCGAGATAGTAACACCCATACAGCCGATT
>BOPN01000793.1:15000-17500 GCA_017312705.2 Penaeus japonicus
TTTATCAAAAGGCTGATAACATGCATTTATAGTCTCGTTTTTATTCATAACATTAGTCTTTTTATCAAATGCAGAATACATTTGAAGTTTTTGATCACCCCTGTGAGCCATAAGGCTGATTAAACACTTCTTTGATTCACACCATGCTTTTCTTATAATTATTCAGATTTTCTTCTTTTTTGTGTGTGTTATATTGTTCTTTTCGAATGTTTCTCACTCTCAGCTTTATATATATATATATATATATATATATATATATATATATATATATATATATATATATATATATATATATATATATATATATATATAAATATATATATATATATATATATATATATATATATATATATATATATATATATATATATATATATATATATATATATATATATATATATATATATATATATAGAGATGGAGAGAGAGACACGATATAGAGAGAAGCGAGAGATAGAGATAGAGAGAGAGAGAGAGAGAGAGAGAGAGAGAGAGATAGATTAGAAGAGAGCGCCTTTGTCTGCTTCTTAAGTACCTCTAAATTAAACAAACTTTATGAAACGCACTCTCCCCCTCTCCCTCCCCCTCCCCCTGCCCCCTTTTGTTCCCTCCATTCCTTCTTTTTCTTCTAAAATTTTTGCAGTTATTATTATTATTATCACTATCATTGTTATATTTTTATCGCCATCATCATTATCCTATCAATTATATTAAGATTAGCATTAGCCTTATTATCATTATTATTATCATTATTATCATTATTATCATTGTTATCATTATTATCATTATTATCATTTTCATCATTATTAGCATTATTATCTTTATTATCATTATCATCATTATCATAATTATCATTATTATCATTATTATTATCATTATCAATTTTATCATAATCATTATCATATTATCATCATTATTAATATCATTATCATTTATTATTATTACCATTATTTTTATTATCATTATTACTATTAGTAATTACATTATCATTACTAATGCTATCTTTGGTCCTTCTCTTCTTTGCAGTGTTTTTGTGTGTGTGTGTGTGTGTGTGCGTGTGTGTGTACAGAGAGAGAGACAGAGACTGAGACAGAGACAGAGACAGAGACAGAGACAGAGACAGAGACAGAGACAGAGACAGAGACAGAGACAGAGACAGAGACAGAGACAGAGACAGAGACAGAGACAGAGACAGAGACAGAGACAGAGACAGAGACAGAGACAGAGACAGAGACAGAGACAGAGACAGAGACAGAGACAGAGACAGAGACAGAGACAGAGACAGAGACAGAGACAGAGACAGAGACAGAGACAGAGACAGAGACAGAGACAGAGACAGAGACAGAGACAGAGACAGAGACAGAGACAGAGACAGAGACAGAGACAGAGACAGAGACAGAGACAGAGACAGAGACAGAGACAGAGACAGAGACAGAGACAGAGACAGAGACAGAGACAGAGACAGAGACAGAGACAGAGACAGAGACAGAGACAGAGACAGAGACAGAGACAGAGACAGAGACAGAGACAGAGACAGAGACAGAGACAGAGACAGAGACAGAGACAGAGACAGAGACAGAGACAGAGACAGAGACAGAGACAGAGACAGAGACAGAGACAGAGACAGAGACAGAGACAGAGACAGAGACAGAGACAGAGACAGAGACAGAGACAGAGACAGAGACAGAGACAGAGACAGAGACAGAGACAGAGACAGAGACAGAGACAGAGACAGAGACAGAGACAGAGACAGAGACAGAGACAGAGACAGAGACAGAGACAGAGACAGAGACAGAGACAGAGACAGAGACAGAGACAGAGACAGAGACAGAGACAGAGACAGAGACAGAGACAGAGACAGAGACAGAGACAGAGACAGAGACAGAGACAGAGACAGAGACAGAGACAGAGACAGAGACAGAGACAGAGACAGAGACAGAGACAGAGACAGAGACAGAGACAGAGACAGAGACAGAGACAGAGACAGAGACAGAGACAGAGACAGAGACAGAGACAGAGACAGAGACAGAGACAGAGACAGAGACAGAGACAGAGACAGAGACAGAGACAGAGACAGAGACAGAGACAGAGACAGAGACAGAGACAGAGACAGAGACAGAGACAGAGACAGAGACAGAGACAGAGACAGAGACAGAGACAGAGACAGAGACAGAGACAGAGACAGAGACAGAGACAGAGACAGAGACAGAGACAGAGACAGAGACAGAGACAGAGACAGAGACAGAGACAGAGACAGAGACAGAGACAGAGACAGAGACAGAGACAGAGACAGAGACAGAGACAGAGACAGAGACAGAGACAGAGACAGAGACAGAGACAGAGACAGAGACAGAGACAGAGACAGAGACAGAGACAGAGACAGAGACAGAGACAGAGACAGAGACAGAGACAGAGACAGAGACAGAGACAGAGACAGAGACAGAGACAGAGACAGAGACAGAGACAGAGACAGAGACAGAGACAGAGACAGAGACAGAGA
>BOPN01000793.1:22500-32500 GCA_017312705.2 Penaeus japonicus
TGGTTACTATCGTTGTTTTTATCATCATTGCTGTTGCTGTCTTTGCTATTATTATCATTACAATCATCATCATTATTGTTATCGGTATTATTACTTTGATTATCATTATCATCATTATGTCATTCTTGTTTTCATTACAATCATCATCTTTGTCGTTATTAGCATAATCACCATTATCTTTATTGTTACTATTGTCATAATCACCATTATTATTATAATTATTATTGTCCTTATTATCACTATTTCAATTATTGCTATCATTATTGTCATTATGATTATCATTATTATCACTATTTTCATTGTTGCTATCATTATTGTCATTATCATTATGATTATCATTATCAACATCATCATTGAGAACTAGTGCCGTGGAGCCATACACAGCCATACCTCTGACGTCATCATTATTGTCATCATCATCACATCGCCATTCCTCTTATTATTGTTCTTTTTCTTATTATTATCATTACTGGTACTTCGACTGATACCGTTGTTCTGTTTTTTTTTTTTTTTTAATTATCACTATTATCAATATATTTATTATATTATTATCAATAGTATTATTATCATCATGATTATCATAATCATTTTAATAACTGTTGTCATTATCATTCTTGTTATTACTACCATTGTTATTATATCACTGTTAATATCATTATCATTATCGTTATTGTTGCTCTTGTTATCACACTTACATTAGAATGATCATTATTGTTATCGTTCTAATTCCTTACTACTAGTACTGCTCTCTTCATTGTTAATAGTAATAGTGGCATTATTAGTTGCAGGATCACTGATATAAGCATCAGTATCACCATCATTGTTGTTAAACGTATTAGTTTGGTATCTTATCATTTTTATTATTTTTGTCAGTGTTATAATTCCCACTTCTCTTGTTTACATCATCATCATGATTAAGGCAATTGTCATTATTGTTATTATCATCATCAATATCATTGTTATCATTGTCATTACCATTATCATCTTGTTTTGCTATCACTTGATACTCTTGTTTTTGTTTTGATTTTTACTTTTTCTTCATGATTACCATTATTGCTTTATCAATTCTACGATTTTTATCCTTATCATCATCATCACAATCATTACTATCCTCCTCTTCATTATCATCATCATTATCATAATTATTTAGATATTACTGATATCGATATAACGTATGTGTATGCATGTATACAAGTAGATGTGATAATTAAAACCTTCACTTGTGCAATTGATATTCAATCGAGCAATAGCTCACTCAGTTTCGTGCAAGTCTTCTATTCAAGCGCCTCGAGTTAGCGTCCCATACAGAAAGCCCTTATTATTATTATTATTATTTTTATTTATTTATTATCATTATTATTTTTTTTTTGGGGGGGGGGGTCGCTATTATAATCACAAATAGTTTCGTTGTCAATGTTATTATTGGTAGCATTACTATTTCTATTAGATGATAATCATTATTATCATTATCACTTTTATCATTAATATTGCTCTTATCATTGAAACGCTTACTATTTAAGCATTATCTTATCATAATCTTTACTATTCCGATCATTATCATCATCCACATTTATATCATTTTTATTATTGCCTTTTACTACCCTACGATATCATCATCATAATATCGTGTTATATTATATTAGATACAATGTGTTAAGTCATATTGGATACAAATTTTCATATATTCCTCATGACGTAATAACAAACTTGATCAACACAGATAAAACACGCACATTACACACGCACGCACGCACACACGTCCCAGGTTATTTAGACTTAAATGTGAATGACTATGATGTGAGCAACTGCGAGGCAAGATGGCTGAAAATGGCGCCAGGCTCGTGATGCGAGTTAATGAAAGGAGAAGAATTTTCTTCTCGGTTGCTTCATCTCCCGGTGGAGGCTGAGGGAGGGAGAGGAAGGGAGAGGGAGAGGGAGAGGGAGAGGGAGAGGGAGAGGGAGAGGGAGAGGGAGAGGGAGAGGGAGAGGGGGAGGGGGAGGGGGAGGGAGAAGGGAGGGGGAGGAAGAGAGAGAGGGAGAGATAGAGGGAGGAGAGAAAGAAATGTAGTATTAATATAGTTTAATAATGAGTGTTTCTCTAATGTATGAAAAAATTAAACACTTCTCATCTTTTAAATATATTTTGTCTCTATGGCTTTTATCACAAGCCAAGTGTACATTCAGAATGTTTTTGTTTATGTATGTCAAGACATATTACTAAACACAAATGGATACTGACTATGCTCTTCCTATGTGCTTACATTATCTACATTCCTAAAGTAAAGTATAATGTTTTCTTTCATATAACAATTCTAGTTCCGTTCAATTTATATTTAACTCTCATGTAAATATTTGTTTATTACCTGACTATGAAATGTACAACATTATTCTACCTACATATCTCAAATAAATCATTAGATGTATGAAATTTACAAAGTGCAAGTTCTACAAAATATTTTGCTCAGAAAATGTTTTACACAGACTTGTTTTCTGCTCCATGTACTAGTCTATGAGAAATATTGCATGCATGGAAACCACATATGAAAATATCTCACATCAACCTTATAAAGCCTTAATGATACCACTTGAAGTAGTTCTTTCCTGAAGTGCTATTATGTACAATTTAGCCAACTGTTTCCCTCTACTGGTCAATACCACATTAACTAATATATCTTTGCATGTGCTCAACAAACTACTATATATACTCATTCTCATTAATCACATAAAGTTGACAAGGCAAAATTCATTCTTTTTCACATCTTTGACAACAACTGTTGCTAACAACCCTGTTTATTTTACTTAAACTTTTATTTTTTTTCATTCAGCGTTGATATAAAAACTGCCTTTCCAATCTCACATTGAGATATAATGAGAATATCAAATTTCTGTATTTCATGAGAATACCAATTTTCTTATATCATAATCCCAGGTACAAATTGGTCCTACATCTAAATGTCACATCATACTGTGTGGGTGTGCAAAAGAGGTGAACACCATTATGTGGAACCTCACCTTCCAACTCCATCTAGGATGGGGTGATACTGACATTACTCTATTGCAGCCATGAATTCAGATATTGAATGACTTTCTAGTCAGGGTTAAATCCTGACATTGAATTGGTGTAGAGATGTGTTACAAATTAATTAAACAAATGGTAAAGCTATACAATTATCTGATCTGGTAAAACAGTTATACCCAGCCAATATAAAAGACAAAATAAAGCATAGCTATCTATATTTACCTATTTCTGTAAAACAGCCAATTTCAAACATAAATATCTAAAGGAACAATGTTCCTTACACTATTGTTTTATTGCACACATACTCATTTATGAAAATATTATTGCAGAAATACTAAGACATTTAAATTCAGCATATTTCTGTTCAATAATACGCAACAGATTGTCTTATATCAAGCATAAAAGGAGTCATATCAAGTGTGATATCGAGAGTGTGAGGTGCAGTTGGATGCAGCTTAAAGAAAAAAAAAAAATCACTATTTCCAAAGAATGTCATTATTCCACTGGCAAACTTTCTTCACTGGAAAAAAAAATGTCCCATTAATTTCTAAAATGCATCACATTACCAGGCTAAAGGGTAATTTGAGCAAAACTCTTCCACCTACATCAAGTCACTGCCACACACCAACAACTATACAAAAATGTGTAACAAAACAACATCTGGTAACATTACTATCTAAAACCTGTAACCATTTGAATATAGACAATGTCAGTAAACAGGATATACTCTTAACAATTACCCTATCCTATACCTTTTATGTAACACAGATTGAAAAATCATTTCCATAACATTACTTCTGATATCAGGCATTTTTTTTACAATGCCATCTATAAGGAAAAAATCAAATATATTGGTGACTACCCATAAAAGCCCATACAAACTTCCATTTTATCCCACTAAATCTTATAGACATATATACCATACATATAAACTCTAACAACTGACACAGCAGTGGAGTGTATGTGGTTTTCTACCACACACTCCACAATGCCTGAGTTTGATACTGGTACTTGTTTTTTTCTTTCATTCTTTCAGCCTAACCCCAAAAGAACCCACATCGACCATAGGAATTTCAGTTTACATTTGGGAAAAATATGCAAACATTTTTTTCTACTATGGAAGAGAAGGGGTGGGGAGGGTAAAGCACCCTATGGATTGGATATGATCTTCTATTTTAGATTAATCAGAGTTACCAAAGAGGGTCACTGCCATACAAAGTTTACTTTAAAACTCATAAAAACAATAACGACAAGTTGATCAATCTAACTAATTCTTTTTCAGTATCACTTGGTATCAGAATGGCACAAAGAAAAGTTGAAGTTCCTAAGTACTTATATTATATGATTATGTAATTGATATACATCTCTATACGTAAACCAAATAAATTGCACTCCAGCAACAGCCCATGCTGCATAGGATGGTTCATTTTGGGAAAAAATGGCAAAACAACTGATGCTACCAAACGTGACTAGATTTTGCTTTTCATTTCATTCTTTTTTTCAAAAAATTCTGTCTGTATAAAAGTTTTACACTATAATATGACTTTTTTTTCTTCTTTTCTTTTATATAAACTTTAAATACAATAGAAAATGCTCCTCTCTTTATACAAAACAAAACACTTATCTCACTAGTATGAAGCTCATCTTCTATCACATCAGAATTACAAACTTGTATCATTTGATTCATCGTGCCTCTTGATGTGGAATGCAAGTTTGTCCTTCCTTGAGAAAGTTGCAGAGCAGTGATGACACACATAGGGTTTTTCCCCAGTATGGGACTTCATGTGACGTAACATGTCCCCTTTCCGCATAAATGCGTTATTGCATCTGTCACATTTGAAGGGACGCTCACCAGTGTGTGACCTCATATGAGTCTCAAGGCTGCTCTGTGACACAACCCACTTCCCACAGACTGTGCACTGAGCACGCTGATTTCTTGCTTTCTCAAGATTTGTGTTTTCTGCTGCCTTCTCCACTAGTCCTGAAGTGGTTTCCTCATGATTCAAAAGATGGGCTTCATAGTTCTTTTTCACTTTGAACTGTTTATTACATACACTGCATTCAAAAAGTGTTCTGTCACTATGTATTTCCATGTGAGATTGAAGATTGTATACCTTTTTAAATGTATGGCCACATATTTCACAGGTGTATATCTTTTCTTCCACTTTTTTGGCACACTGTGTCTCACATTCATCTTCAATTTCCTCATTTTCAATCTTTATCTCCTGAAAATTAACAGATTCCATGTCTGTCCACAAATTCTGATTTGAACTTCTCAGAAACAATGAATTTCTTCTTCTCTTTAGATGTATATTCATGTGCTTAAGCATGTGGTCTTTACGAGCAAATGCTTTGCCACATGATTCGCATGAGTGTGGTTTTTCACCTGTATGACTTCTTCTATGAATGCTGAGCTTATGAGCTTTCTTGAAGGTTTTGGAGCAATATTCACAACAGTACATGCCATTCCGTTTAATGAGTTTTCTCTTTGGCTGTTTCAGTTTCTCTGCATCTTCTTTACTTACTGGGTCTAACTTTTGAATTACAATTTCCTTTGGGATACTTTCCATCAATTCCTTGCTAGATGTTGGCTGAGAAATTACCTCTTCCTTTACTGTGCCTTCATTTACACTGACAGGACTAATAACCGGTTCTTCTATTACTTCTAAGGTAACCTCAGGAATTGGTGTTATCATGATCTCACTTGACTGTGGGATGGATTGAGAAAATGTTTCTTTGTTCAGCTCATGTCCGTGCCTTTCTATCTGGTGCTTCCGCAGCCTCTCAGACCGAGCGTACTGCGCACCACAGAAGCAAGCAAATGGTTTCTCACCCGTGTGAACTCTCAAATGTCTGTTGTACTTGTAAGTCTGATTGAACTGCATATGACAGTAAGGGCAAGTGTAGAGGGGAGCTCTTGTGAAAGGCAAAGGAAGCCCTCTGCTCACAAGGTCCAGGTGCTTAGCTTCTTCCAAGAGAGCATCACGCTGGTTCTCGCTCACATTGTGGGTTGTTGCGTGCATCTTCAGGTGGTCAATGCGGCTGAATCTTTTCCCGCAGAAGCATATATAAGGCTTCTCTCCAGTGTGAATTCTCTTGTGGGTGCTCAGCTTGTCAGAACGGGCAAAACTTTTGTGGCATACCTCACACACGTACGGTCTTTCGCCAGTGTGAGTTCTCAAGTGCACTCTCATCTTGTTTCGAGAAACCAATCTAAAGCAGTAAGGGCACTTCTTCCCGTTCGCAAGAATTATGTCTCCAGCTGGAAAAATAAACTACATGCAGTCAGTACTGAAAACCACAATTAGGATATGAAAGGAAGAAAGGGAGGGGGAGAGGATAAGGGAAATGAGGAAGAATATAATGGAAAAAGTTGATGAGCAAAAGTGAGAGATGCAGAACAGAGATGTGAAGAGATGGAGAAGGATTTGAGGACAGAGGGAGAGAAGAAGATTAATAGAAAAGAAGAAAGAGAGGAATTATAGAAAAAAAAAAAAAAAAAAAAAAAAAAAAAAAAAAAAAAAAATACAAATTAAAATCGTTCATTAATATAACATGTCTCAATAATATAAATATATATAATATCTACCTCAAAAATCAAATGCCCCTCACCTTGTATATTCGACTTCTCTTGCTCATTAATCCACTTTGCTTTAGCTTCCTCCTGGTCCCCTGTGTCTTGTAGTGGGTCATCCTCCCAGCTCTCCAGTGGTTCAATCTGGGGCTCTTCATCCACTGACACATACACATTGAGGAACTGAGAGATGTCAAGCACATCATTTGTTCTGTCAGGTGGGTCTGACATTGTCCCTCACCTGAAAATGGGATATTGTGATCTTTAACAAAATACTTATGGATGTGGGATAACGTCTAGACATTGTCTCCATTCAACAGAGAGAGAAAAAATAGCTCTTGAATATTGGAAAAAGGAAAAAGAAAATGAGAAGAAGAAAAAATCATAACCAATTTAATGTTACCTACTTTGTACTAGAATCAGGTTTATACTATTAATGCCTATGAAATCTCTGCAATCTATAATAACAAAAAAATATATTCAAAACTCATGCTTGAATGTGAAAAAACTTTTGAATAACTCTTTTCTTGATTTCTTTTTTTGTTCCTTCAAATAATTAATAAAAATAAAAATAATATCTACATTGCTTTAGCTAGTCATTCTGTTGACTGCTTGATGCATGTAATAATAGTTATATTAAAAAAAAAAAAAAAAAAAAAACTATTTTGGAAAGGTGTCATAATAAATATGACTTAACTTGTGACTGAATAACTCAATATGTGCAACATATTCGATGCAAAAAAGAAAGAGACAAATAAAAGAACAGAAAGACAAGAAAGAAAGAAGAAAACGATGCATAAACTTGTAACCCCTTGCAACTTGATTAAGCCATTTATTTATTTCCTTATTTTTATTTTCAAAAATAGAAAATAAAATAAAATAAAATCTATAAATAAAAAAGTAATACTTGGTGGGCCATTCATGTGGGGACCTTTAAGATCAAAAGGTGTACCAATTATCAGCTGCATGAGGAAAAATAATTCAAATGACATTCAAAGGCAGATAAAAAGTTCTATACAGATACTTTGATAGATCTTAAACACACCCTATGTAATTTCCTAGATGCCTAATTTCATAATTCAATCCTTTAACAATCCATGAAGGATGCTATAAAAAAAATTCTTATATTAAATATCCAAAATCAATTAATATTTTCTGCAAAATGCACTTTTTGTTTTAAAAAGCATGACTTAAGCCCTAAAATTAAACTGCTTTGATTGAGTACATCATCATTAATCCCTTTACAATGGATGACGTGATGTGCCTGGTATTCACACTGGGTGATGTGAACGTGCTGTCAAGGCTTTTTGTTAGGTCTTCCAGTTTTGAAAACAAATTGGCATGCTGGGTTTGTGAATATAGCCACAGAACATCAGTAATGAAAAACTCATTATCTGATTGTGTTATCCTTCACTTTTGCAAATTATATAGTATTAAGTACCATTTTGGTTCCTTGATGATGATGATGATGATGATGATGATGATGATGATGATGATGATGATGATGATGATGATGATGATGATGATGATGATAATAATAATAATAACAATAAAAAATAAAAATAAAATAATGCATTTGGTTATCACTATAGTGAAGCAGCTTCACACAACATCAACTGACTTTTCCCACTCTTTCAATCACTCATTGTAAAACTAGAGCCATTTTTGTTTTAACCCTCTCTGGACGGGTGGTACAGCATGTGTACCGCGCATTCAAAAGCCCAGTGGCCGGGCGGCACAGTATTGTGCCAGCCATTCAATTGATTTAGGCCTAATAATTCAAACGCCCCGGCATTTGGACATTCAAGGCTAGAATTCCCCCGTCGGGGATGGGTTAATAATGAGAGAATTATATGTGTTATATCACAGGCTTTATCAATACTGCAGTTGACTAAAATTGTAGTATAGGGTCTATATCCGCTCATAATTTTCTTTATACTTAGTGTGATAAAAGTATTATTGTTTCATTAAAAAGCAACTTCATTTTTTTCATATTCGTGTACTGTGAATGAATGCAAAAAATATAACCATCCACAATGAAGATAAAATGAAGAAGTAAGGAAGAGGAAGGACACCTGTGCTTATGACTGTGAGTGCCACAGTACAAGTCATCCCTACTGGTACAGGGGCACATTGTAGACCCTGGGAATGGCTTGAGTCACCTTTCTCATCTCATTCTGCCTGCACGGCCTTCATCACTGGTACTTGAGTCCAAGAGGTTGGCAATTTGCTGTGTTCCATTGCTCTTTAAAGATAGTACTTGTTAGAGACCGTGTGGATAGGTGCCATTCAAGGCTCTCTCTCCTGCTGGTACTAGGAGAAAGTGGCACAATCTAGGTTTTGGATTTTTAGTGAAACCCATTCAGCTAAATATCACAGCAGTTTTAGTAATTATAATTGCAATTGTCATCACCACTCACTAATTACTCATAGTACAATAAAGAAACACAGAGATCAAAAATCCCCCCACGTCATTTATGTCATGATGCCTGTCATCAGATCAAAAACTCCTGCGTAGTGTATGTCATGACACCTGAAATGGTTTAAAGTCTATCCAAGACATCTTACAATGAATGAGAGTGAAACAGTGGGAAAAAATTAACTAAAAAGTATGGGTAATTAGGAATGATGTGTTAACATAATCATACTCAAATTGACCAAAACTGACTAATCATGATCTAGAATTTGTTTCAGTTTTGCAGTGGTGTTCACATGCAGAGGACATTTCCATATTGAATGATTTGCTTTATATATATATTTTTTTTATACAGAATTTGAAAATCCAAAGATTGGGCATTTATTGCAACTAGGAGCAGACATACTAGAATATTAGCGGTTCTTAACCCTATGGCGACGGTGCGTCACACTTGTGTGACACAGCTAAATTTCCGATGCCTGGGCGTCATGCCAGTGTGACGTTTCCAATGCAATATTGCAATGGCCCGGTATAGGGGTTTTCGCGTAGTGCGTGCCCTGTCGGGAAAGGGTTAAGGGTTAAAACTCCACTACCACAGAAAATGCTTGCTTATATCTCACCATGACACCATCTACCTGCCCACTTGAATAATCTCACAATGTTGGAATAGACCAGTGTTGCTAGAACTGGAAACGCAATGTAAAACATATTTAGTTCTATGAGATGTGCAACAAAAATAAAACAATTCCTGCTATTTCATGTGGGTCTCAGACAATGCTGGGTAGATATGATAAAATTAAGGGGAAGGGAGTTAAAGATCAAAATATATAAAAGATGAAAAGGTTACACTGCCCTTATTGGCTGAAACATAACTAAAACTAAAGAAATGATATATAATAGGTAAGTATTATAGATTGTTAACAACTTAAACATGATCCAATATAATGCTCCTTCTACACACTAAGCAACCAAGACTAAGTAACCAAGAACA
>BOPN01000793.1:37500-40000 GCA_017312705.2 Penaeus japonicus
TCCACACTGGAACCCCTACGAACAGTCTCATGGCCTTGATGTAGTTCTGTGAAAGAGGTGAAACGTGTACCAAAATATATGAAAAGAAAAAAAAGGAAAAGAAAAAGAAAAGTAAACATGAATATAATAAAGTCAGAGAAAAGGAATAAAACAAAGAAGAAAAAAAAAAAAAAAGCAATATAAAGGAAAATGAAGAAGAGAAGGAGGAAGAAGAAGAAAAAAAACATACTATAAAGAAAAAGGAAGAAGAAGAAAACAGAAAATAATGGGACTGGTAATGGTTATCTGATTAGTCAATTTCAAAGCATTCTCCTCCCTTTGTTGAGCAAAATCCACACTAATAGTATTTTTCTTTATTTGTTAAATGGTTTACATTAGAGGTATAAGATGATAGTCCTGTCCAAAGAAAAATCTGGCAACGTTTGGCAGTTGTCAAACAAAAACAAATATTAAATACTGCTTGATATTTAATTTCATGATTTGTCTCTATTTCATTTCGTATTTGTTATCATCAAATCCTCTTTATTTGTTATATGATGAATTTAGTGATGTAAATGAAGATGATGATAGAATAATGAAAGGACAAATCGTATTTGAAATACAGTTACTTTCTAACTAACTATTTGAATAATTTTCTCTGACTTCGGATCTTTTCTAGGAATTTTCTTTCACCTATAATAAGTCCTAAGAGTTTTTTCACATTTGAGAGAGAAGTTAGGAAATTTCCTGAGAATCTCTATAAATATTAGCCCTGATTCTCTGAATTCATTGGCTGTATAGAGGGATGAGTATGCAAAACTTCTTTTCGTCTAATTTCCTGATGTTAACCCACACAGGACGGGTGGTACAGCATGTGTACCGCGCATTCAAAAGCCCAGTTGCCGGGCGGCACAGTATTGTGCCGGCCATTCAATTGATTTAGGCCTAATAATTCGAACGCCCCGGCATTTGGACATTCAAGGCTAGAATTCCCCCGTCGGGAATGGGTTAATCTTGAAAAGATATCTATTTCTTGAACGCATGGAAGTTTCCTGGCAGTCCTAATGCATATGCAATTTCATTGATCTTATTCGATCAAGAAATATATACAGTCATTGTAACTAAAAAAGTATCTGATCCATTTTATTCTGACTAGAAAACTACCCATTTAGCTTTAATCTGACTAAATAACTATCTAATCTTCCAAAGTCATGATTAGAGTACAAAAAAATATCCAGTAACCTAAGCTGCTTTTTTAAAAATCTTTTTTACCTCGGTATCTAAGGTGAATCTGTGATAGATTCCAGCTGGCAGAATAAGGAGGTCGCCCGGTAGCACTTTAACTCTGATCCACTTGTCGTCCTTGTCTCGAACATCAAAATACCCAGAGCCTTCCAGTACAAAGCGAATTTCTTCATCGGTGTGGATGTGTTCCTCATAAAAGATTTTGAGCTGAGGGGGTCACAGGGGAAGGGGTCAATAATTATTGGAACAAACATTAAGATTTGTTTATTAGTTCACACAATCAATAGCTGAAGGCAAACTGTGTTTGTTTTTTACAATTGATGTATCTAAAATTAGAATTTTAAGAGTTTCATATACATATACGTACAATCATAAAGAATCCTTGTAATTATAATCATAACAAAACTTAATGCATGTCTTTAGAATTATAAGCTAACTTCAATGTACATCTATTTGTCAGTTATCATTATCAATAGCTAAAAAGAAACTGGTTATCTTATAATTAATTAAGGATGTCTCATAGTATTGTTACATCATAATTTCTGAATTCAATCAAATCTTTATGTACAACCATCTCATTACATTTTTTTTCATTAAACTTTTAATCTTCTGTAAAAATGATTTCCTGAACAGGGTTACAGGAATCTACACTATGCCATTCTACTTTAACAAAAAACTTTCATAGTAATTATAAAAAAATAATTGCAGTGTGATATGAGAATTGTCATAATGTTCATGTTTCATAAAAATGACAAGGGAACTGAAAGTGTACCAACCTTTTCTTCATAATTTGGGAGCTTCTCTGGTGAGACCTGAATGACGTCTGAGTTTGTGTAGCCACGACTGGTTGTAATTTTTTCAAGCTCGGGTTCATAATTTTTCTCGTCCAGCTAAGATAGAATAAGTTGGGGATTGTCATCATATCCTTGGATTCAGTTTGCAATTGAATCATTATTCATTAATAGCTTTCTAATATAAAAAATTAATGTTATATCCTACTCCTCTCAAGAACTGCTTTATTAAACAAGTCATAAGAAAAGATGCTCTCAAAACTACAAACAGACAATTATCAAACTTTCTCTATATAATTTTGAAGATTAGAACAACTGTTTATCGTGTACCAACCTTCCAATAGAGAACGCCGGTATCAGCATAAAGTTTCTCAAGTGTCACATATTGGGGTGGTGAAAGATGGTGCTCCTTCCTCTTGTCCTCATCACTGTTGTCCATGTACCAAGCACACACCATCTTGTTTGCTAACTGTTAAGAAGATAAA
>BOPN01000793.1:50000-55000 GCA_017312705.2 Penaeus japonicus
TCAGGCATACAAAGAGAGTGGCGACAAACAGAAAGAGCGATAGACAGAGAGAAAGAGTGAAAGAGATGGATAGACAGAGAGAGAGAGAGAAAGAGTGAAAGAGATAGATAGACAGAGAGAGTGAGCGAAGGAGACATAGACAGATATACAAAGAAAAAGAGAGAAAAAAATACGAGGCACCACAATAAAGTAAAGACCAGCCGACCGACTTTCGCCGCAGAAAAAAAAAAAATCCTCAGTCAGATTAGCACAGACGAAAGTTTCCTCGCCACACCACGTTTTCTTTAGACTTGCTCTCAACCGAATCCAACAGCTGTCCACAGTGACATTAATGGATTAATGATTATTTCTGTCTATCTGTTTTTGGAATATGTGTGTTTTATGTACTTTTATTGTCGTTGTTGACTTGTTTCTGAGTTTGGTCTTCATTTTAGGGTTGTTGTTTAAGTGCTCTCGAATTTGTTTTGTTCATATTGAAACACAGAATGATAATGATGATAATAATGTTGATAAGGATAACTGTAATAGCAATTGTAATTGCAATTGCGATTGTAACAATAGTAATGCTAACAATAACAATAATCATGATAAAAAGAATGAAAACGATGATAATAGCAGTGGAGAATAGTTAGTAAATAATAAATTGAATTAATCATAACAACAATAAAAAATAATAGTAGTAATGAAACTAACGGTCGCATTGGAGCATATTAAAGATTATCTTATATCAATAATGACTAACAAGAGAAAAAGTCTCGACACCTGACTCTTACACAGCCGAGTGAACACGCCGTGTTGTCAAAGAGAAAGCGTGTCTTGTTCCCTATTTCTGTTTCTCTTCGATCTATAATTTCCACTTGGTAGATCTATTCTAAATCTATCATTGTTGACCATTTTAAAGAGAAAAGCTTCAAGTTTACTATTATTCAAATACACCATTTTATCTCCCTTTGACCTCACAGTGTCAATAAACACGATTTCACTCCTTCAGGATAAACACGCGCGCGCGCAAAACAAAACAAGTGGATAGCCATGCACGTGTTTGTGGGCGTATTGGTGTGGGCGCTGTTTGCCGCACGTACTACGGTCGACGCTAGCGGCGGCTATGACTGCGGCTACAAGACTGTGTGGCTTGACAAGACCGAATACAGGCCTGTGCCGCAATACGTGGGCGGGTAAGTGGTTAAGTATTACGGTAAAGAGAAATAGAATTAATATTTTTAGTGACTGTTTTGATGATAGGTATTCCTTCTTAATCATGTTTTTTTTTTCATTATTAGTATTAACAGCACAATATTGGCATTGTTATTTTCGTTAATATCACAATTATTGTGATTATTTCCTCATTATCATTGTTGCTCTATTATCATTATTGTTATTATTCTTATCATGACTATCATTATTGTTATTACTATTGTTATTATTATAATTATTTTTATCGTTATTATCATATTATTATTGTTATTATTATCATTGTTATCATCATTATCATTATTATTATTATTATTATTATTATTATTATAACCATTAGTATTAGTATTATCATTATCATTATTATTACTTTTATTAATAGCATTATCATTGTTATTTTTATTACTATCATTATCATGATTTATTGTTATTACTATCATTATCACTGTTATCATCATTGCAATTATCATTATTATCGCTATTAATAATACTACCATTGTCACTACCATCACTCTTATTATTGCTACATCATTAACATCATTATCATCCAAGTAGCAAACCCTACCTGGCTAATCAGAGTATCATGAACCGAAAGACTTCTACGAGGAAACCAGTTTAGTAAAAATAAACGAAAATAAAAATAGAAATAAAATAATAATATAGAAAAAATAGTAAAATAGAAAAATAAAAAATATGAAAATAGAAAATAAACGAAGTAGTAATAATGATGATAGGTTTAAAATGAACAGAAAATGGCTGACCACACTCCGTTTTCTTTTCGAGGCAAAAATAATCGCTTACATCTTAAACAAACAAACAAACAAACAGAGTTAATTAGCATGATTTAATAGCAAGTGGCAAGAAGCTTATTGAAATATGTACAGGACAGAATATAACAATAAAAGAAACAAATATGGTGATTTTGTAAAGAATGCACAGTAATATGAAATTTTCTGCCCGGAAGATTTTGTCTGGCGATTTAACGACGTGTAAATTTTCTCAAATAAATACTCAAAGCATGGGAGAAAATATTAAAGTTAATAAAAACAGAATCATGAACACATAGGAAACCATACAGATATTAACAAACATTTTTATTTTGTTATTTCTATAATATATCTGTTATTTCTATAATATTTCTAATAATATTTTTCTAATATCGTTGTTATCATAAGTTATCGTTTTTATTATCTTAGTTATCATTTTTTATCATCATTCACATTTAATCATCGTTGTTCTTGATATTGTTATCAGTGTTATTATGAACATCATAGTCTTGACCCGGCTTTCATGTTAACATCATTCCTTCTTATTATCATTATTGCTATTGTTATCATCATAATCATCATCATTATCATTATTATTATCACCATCATCATTATTTTCATTATTTTAGTCATCATCATTATCAGTACCATTACTATCATTATTATTTTTACCATTATTGATACTATTATTACTATCATTACTATTATTATTGTTGTTATTGTCATTATCAAAGTTATTATTATTACTATTATTATTACCATTACTAGTATCATTATCATTACCATTACTATTATCATTATCATATCATCATTATCCTTATCATCATTACTATCATTATCATTCATATAATCATCATTATCTTTATTGTTGTTACTACTATTATCACCATAATCGTTTTAATATCATCATCTTTATCTTTATAAAGAATAACATATAATTGAACTAGTATGAATCTTTACTATTCAAGCTACAAGATCTATTGATGATAATGACAATAATATTAAGAATAACGAGGAATAAGAAATAAAGATGGTCAACCAATAACAATAGATAAATAGATTAAAAAATAAAATAAACAAGTAGAAAAAAAAACTTTCCCCGCGTAAATTCTGCAACTCATAGCGAAAGTCGAAGCTTCACCGTGTTTCGTACACAAAAGCATCAGTGCGGTTGCGAATTCTAACACATCATTTTGCCATACAAAGAAAAAAATAGAAAGGATTTGGCGTTTATAATTTACCTGCTCTTCCGTGCCGTGACGTGACGTTTGATTAAGATAAGGTGATATATCTTATACTCTTGGCTGTAGCGTCGGATTTCAGTCTTTTAAAAATAGCCTTTGCTGTATCGCCTATCAAGAGATTGAAATATTTCATTGTATGATTCTTGAATATTGAACAAAAAAATATATATCTACATATATATATATATATATATATATATATATATATATATATATATATATATATATATATATATATAATTTCCAGGTGAATCTATACTGATCTAAAATTACCAAAGTGTTTTCTTTTTGTCTCTAGTAAAAGTAGATTTTTAAATTTTATTTAAAAACATCCGCAGAAAGTAGGTGATTTGTGGCAAAAGAAAGTAAGCACAAATCGGGTAATATAGGTAACCACAAAGAATGTATTTAGAATTCTTCAAAAATATATATAAAACTTTCATTTAACGAAAGAAATTACAGGTAAGAACTATATCTCTGAAGTGTTTACCAGATGATGGATAAAACTAATACAATTATTATGGCATAATAACAATGGTAATATTAGTAACAATAATATTGATAATAGTAATGATAATGACAATAATAATAATGATAATAACAATATTACAAATGATAATAATGCTAATAGTAATGCTGATGATAATGAAACTATTATCATCACACATTCGTGTTTCAAACAGATACAAGGACAAGGTAACCGCATTGAGGGATTAATAATTTCCTGTCTGGTCACCGCCGACTTCCTGTGTCGTTCATTCAAATCGGTCACGTGACAAAGTGATATTCATTCATTGGGTGTATAGATAACCTCTTTCGCTTTGTCTTATCAATGACGGTTAGTGGACGAACTCGGGTCTAAGGGGTAACTTCGAAGTTTGGGAAATACTTCAGGGCGTGAGGTTTCGTCAGAACAAAATGTCAGACAGATTATAGTATCGAGCACCGAATGTATTCCTATTTGCGGACTGCACACATTCGATGTCCGATCTTTTCCCGATTCGACGGATTTTTAACGTATATTCGAAACAGGATCCGATTTTTAACGCATATTCGAAATAGGATCCGTTCACCGGTGGCCGCGTGCTTCCGATTTACTTTTGAGACAGGGCTGAGTTTGGGGAATGTTGGCGGTATGAGATTTTTAAAATTATTTAACTCTGATATAGTGTCGTTTTCAATGGCATTGCTATTGATATGGTTGGGTTGTTCTTCGTTAGGAAATCAAAAGTTGGAAGGTAGATTTTTGTAGTTATATCGTAAGGCATTCTCTTATTTCTCCCTCTCTCTTTCTCTTTATCATTATCTCTCTCTCTCTCTTTCTCTCTATCTCTGTCTTACCTTTCTCTCTTTCCTTCTTTCTCTATCTCTTTCTCTCTATCTCTGTCTCTCACCTTTATTTTTCTCTCTCTCTCTCCAGTTAATCCAGCCCAACCATAGTAATCATTTTGAAGTAATAATTAACAATATGTTTCCTACTAGATAACTTAGTTAAGGGGAACAATTTAATGCAGCCTTCAAGCAATTTGACTGATCTTATTAAACCGATGAAAAATTAGAGTTTAGGTAGATATTCAGACATCTTTCCCTGATTTTTTGTGTATCATATAAATTGTTCTGTAAATCATCGTTTCAACTAAATTCTTTCTCATATTTTTCCCTACACAATCTTCACTCTCTCTTCCTCTTTCTTTCAGCTCTTTCCCCATTCCTATTTTCCTACATGCATTATATGAATTAACTCTTCTCTCTCTCCCACACCTTTCACCACCTAGGAAATCGGTTCGCAATGACTACG
>BOPN01000793.1:62500-70000 GCA_017312705.2 Penaeus japonicus
CACAGTTCTCTTGAATCACCGAGATGATTCTCCGGCCCCCCACCCTCATTAAGCCATGTTTGTCAAGCTCAGATTCGTGCTGGTAGTTTGTTACCCTCTTTTAAATTCCCTCTTAGCAACTCTCGTGCTGAAAAGCCTCTTTGATTGGACATTGCATCACTGCTTTGAAGAGGAGCCTCTATGGATTGTCCCAAGCTGGTTCGCTGCAAATGTATGAAGGCGTTGCCTGGCACTTGAGATGTATTGCAGAATGATCATGCTATCGGACCAGAACACAGAATCTTCCAGAATGAGATTCATCTCCTGAGGTCTTCATGTCAACTTGTGCAGTCAGTATGGCAGCACTCAGTTTGAGGTGGGAAATGGAGGTCGTCTTGATAGCTGCAAGTCTTGCACGGGCACCAGGGAGGCTTACATGAACATATCCATTATCGTGCTCTAGTCAATCATATGTTACAGAAATGATGTAGCTGGGCATGTAATATTTTGCTGGCCTGGGCTGCTGGTATGTGGCGTGGTATTTGAAAACCTTCCAGTTCTGAAAAGCCAATTATTAATATGAAAAATTGACCAACTCTGTCTAAATTCTGTATCAAGCAGCAACTGAGAGTGGTATCCACCACAGCCATTGAAATCGCATGGCCACGCTCTGTATTGTTTTGCACTGTGGCTAGACTTCAGGCAATTGAAGCATTTCCTGCGACCAACCGCAATATTCCTGCACTGGTGAATACTGGTGGAATTGAACAAATCACAAAAAGGCAGGCTATGCTCTCCATAACACTGTCACTCTCTTCAACCTCAAGTTCACTGTCGGGTGTCAGATTTCTAATGTCATCATCAGTCATGTCCTTTTCACTGTCACTCTCTTCAGTCTCTGTTTCACTGTCCTTGGATGTCTCACTAGACCGTTTTGATGTTCCCTTTGTTACTGAATTGACAGTATTATTCGTTTATTTTAGAGTACTTTCCTGTTGCTCAGCTACTTCAGCATCAATAAAAGGTATGGTCTGGTTGATAACGCTTTCATCGTCAGGTTCCATTTCTTGTGTTCTGACCAACTGGGCAACTCTTTCACCATGCTACCCAGATGAGTCTCTAAAGTATCAAAACGGCACAGTAATGGATTATCCAATTAGGCAAAGGTATTAGCTTCTGGCCCTTTCTTTTTGATACCTGATTCCCTCTTTCTATAGTTTCTCTGTCGTTCAAGGGTTCTACAACCTCTTGGGCATTTGGTGATTCAAGTCTCTCGCTAACAAAATCTTGCTAACAGATTTCGCTGATCTAGACTCATTGGTTCTATGTGTCTTCTCGATTTTCTAATTTGCAGTTGTCAATCAAACTTAGTTTCTAACTTTTCTCATTGACTGCACGAACCTTGGTTCTTTTGCATCACATGAGTCCTTGGTTCTTTTATATCACTTCACATGAGTATTTAGCTCTTTTACTTCACATTACATGAGCCCCCCTTTCTCCTTTGCACTTCCTCCATTTAGCCCTTTTCATCACATATTACATGAGCCTTTTGCTCCCTTACATCCCATCACATTCCTTTACTTTACATCACATGATCTGCCTTTAGCTCTCTTAACTTCGCATCACATGATCTGTCTTTAGCTCCCTTTACTTCACATCACATGATCTGTCTTTAGCTCCCTTTACTTCACACACACAAACACATATACATATGTATATATATTTGAATATATATATATATATATATATATATATATATATGCATATATATATATATATATATATATATATATATATATATATATATATATATATATGAGAAAGATGGTAGAATGCAGTAATGCATTTAATATAGAAATACAAATTTTACCACCCTGACTGAGACTCGATCCCATGTCGTCAGAGTGACAATCTACTAACCCAATAGACCACGCAACCCACTAAAAGAATTGTCTAACCAGATGCCTTACAACCATCATGGAAATTACCTATATACTCATAGAAGAGCAGTAATAGTGAGGTTTTACAGACAATTCCCGTGGGCACTCGTCAGCAATGAATTAGAAATTCAAGTCACTAATCAGGTTATCGAGGTTATATCTATGTGAGAAAGATGGTAGAATGCAGTAACGCATTTATTATAGAAATACAAATTTTACCTCCCTGACCGAGACTCGATCCCGGGTCGTCAGAGTGATGATCCCTACTACTAACCCAATAGACCACGCGACCCACTAAATTTGTATTTCTATATTAATTTCCATGATGGTTGTAAGGCATCTGCTTAGACAATTCTTTTAGTGGGTCATGTGGTCTATTGAGTTTGAAGCCAGGATTGTCTCTGAAGCCAGGATTGCTGCCGAGTGCCCACGGGAATTGTCTGTAAAACCTCACTATCACTGCTCTGCTAAGAGTATATAGGTAATTTCCATGATGGTTGTAAGGCATCTGGTTAGACAATTCTATTAATGAGTTGCGTGGTCTATTGGGTTAGTAGCTGGGATTGTCACTCGATTGTCGATCGAGTCTCGGACAGGGAGGTAAAATTTGTATATATATATATATATATATATATATATATATATATATATATACATATATATATGCTAGCGGCGGCTATGACTGCGGCTACAAGACTGTGTGGCTTGACAAGACCGAATACAGGCCTGTGCCGCAATACGTGGGCGGGTAAGTGGTTAAGTATTACGACAGAGAGAAATAGAATTAATATTTTTAGTGACTGGTTGGTTTTCTGTTCTTAATCATGTTTTTTTTTTTTAATTATTAGTATTGACAGCACAATATTGGCTTTGTTATTTTCGTTAATATCACAATTATTGTTATTATTTCCATATTATCATTGTTGCTCTATTATCATTATTGCTATTATTCTTATCATGATTATCATTATTGTTATTACTGTTGTTATTATCATTTTAATCATCATTATTATTATTATTATTGTTATTATCATTATCATTATTATTATTATCATTATTATTATTATTATTATTATTATTATCATTATTATTACTTTTATCAATATCATTATTATTATTATTTTTATTACTATCATTATCATGTTTTATTGTTATTACTATCATTATCCATATTATCATCATTACAGTTATCATTATCATTGCTATTAATACTAGCATTATCCCTATCATCACTCTTATTATTGCTACATCATTAACACAATCCTTATCCAAGTAGCAAACCCTACCTGGCTAATCAGAGTATCATGAACCGAAAGACATCTACGAGGAAACCAGTTTAGTAAATATAAACGAAAATAAAAATAGAAATAAAATAATAAAATAGAAAAAAAAGAAAAAAAATGATGTAGAATAATATGTTTAAAACGAACAGAAAATGGCTGACTACATTCAGTTTTCTTTTCGAGGCAAAAAAAAAAAAAAAAAAAAAAAAAAACCTTACATATTAAACAAACAAACAAACAAAGTTAATTAGCATGATTTAATAGCAGGTGGCATGAAGTTTCTTGAAATGTGTATAAGACAGACTATAACAATAAAAGAAACAAAGATGGTGATTTTGTGAAGAATGCACAGTAATGAGAAATCTTCTGGGCGGAAGATTTTGTTTGGCAATTTATATTTTAGATTTTCTCAAATAAATACTCAAAACGTGGGAGAAAATATCAAAGTTGATAGAAAAGAATCATGAACATACAGGAAACCATGCAAATATTAACAAACATTTTTATTTTGTTATTTCTATAATATATCTGTTATTTCTATAATATTTCTAATAATATTTTTCTAATATCGTTGTTATCATAAGTTATCGTTTTTATTATCTTAGTTATCATTTTTTATCATCATTCACATTTAATCATCGTTGTTCTTGATATTGTTATCAGTGTTATTATGAACATCATAGTCTTGACCCGGCTTTCATGTTAACATCATTCCTTCTTATTATCATTATTGCTATTGTTATCATCATAATCATCATCATTATCATTATTATTATCACCATCATCATTATTTTCATTATTTTAGTCATCATCATTATCAGTACCATTACTATCATTATTATTTTTACCATTATTTATACTATTATTACTATCATTACTATTATTATTGTTGTTATTGTCATTATCAAAGTTATTATTATTACTATTATTATTACCATTACTAGTATCATTATCATTACCATTACTATTATCATTATCATATCATCATTATCCTTATCATCATTACTATCATTATCATTCATATAATCATCATTATCTTTATTGTTGTTACTACTATTATCACCATAATCGTTTTAATATCATCATCTTTATCTTTATAAAGAATAACATATAATTGAACTAGTATGAATCTTTACTATTCAAGCTACAAGATCTATTGATGATAATGACAATAATATTAAGAATAACGAGGAATAAGAAATAAAGATGGTCAACCAATAACAATAGATAAATAGATTAAAAAATAAAATAAACAAGTAGAAAAAAAACTTTCCCCGCGTAAATTCTGCAACTCATAGCGAAAGTCGAAGCTTCACCGTGTTTCGTACACAAAAGCATCAGTGCGGTTGCGAATTCTAACACATCATTTTGCCATACAAAGAAAAAAATAGAAAGGATTTGGCGTTTATAATTTACCTGCTCTTCCGTGCCGTGACGTGACGTTTGATTAAGATAAGGTGATATATCTTATACTCTTGGCTGTAGCGCTTGATTTCAGTCTTTTAAAAATAGCCTTTGCTGTATCGCCTATCAAGAGATTGAAATATTTCATTGTATGATTCTTGAATATTGAACAAAAAAATATATATCTACATATATATATATATATATATATATATATATATATATATATATATATATATATATATAATTTCCAGGTGAATCTATACTGATCTAAAATTACCAAAGTGTTTTCTTTTTGTCTCTAGTAAAAGTAGATTTTTAAATTTTATTTAAAAACATCCGCAGAAAGTAGGTGATTTGTGGCAAAAGAAAGTAAGCACAAATCGGGTAATATAGGTAACCACAAAGAATGTATTTAGAATTCTTCAAAAATATATATAAAACTTTCATTTAACGAAAGAAATTACAGGTAAGAACTATATCTCTGGAAGTATACCAGATGATGGATAAAACTAATACAATTATTATGGCATAATAACAATGGTAATATTAGTAACAATAATATTGATAATAGTAATGATAATGACAATAATAATAATGATAATAACAATATTACAAATGATAATAATGCTAATAGTAATGCTGATGATAATGAAACTATTATCATCACACATTCGTGTTTCAAACAGATACAAGGACAAGGTAACCGCATTGAGGGGATTAATACTCTGTCTGGTCACCGCCGACTTCCTGTGTCGTTCATTCAAATCAGTCACGTGACAAAGTGATATTCATTCATTGGGTGTATAGATAACCTCTTTCGCTTTGTCTTATCAATGACGGTTAGTGGACGAACTCGGGTCTAAGGGGTAACTTCGAAGTTTGGGAAATACTTCAGGGCGTGAGGTTTCGTCAGAACAAAATGTCAGACAGATTATAAAAAATATCGAGCACCGAATGTATTCCTATTTGCGGACTGCACACATTCGATGTCCGATCTTTTCCCGATTCGACGGATTTTTAACGTATATTCGAAACAGGATCCGATTTTTAACGCATATTCGAAACAGTATCCGTTCACCGGTGGCCGCGTGCTTCCGAATTACTCTTGAGACAGGGCTGAGTTTGGGGAATGTTGGCGGTATGAGATTTTTAAAATTATTTAACTCTGATATAGTGTCGTTTTCAATGGCATTGCTATTGATATGGTTGGGTTGTTCTTCGTTAGGAAATCGCGTGTTGGAAGGTAGATTTTTGTAGTTATATCGTAAGGCATTCTCTTATTTCTCCCTCTCTCTTTCTCTTTATCATTATCTCTCTCTCTCTCTCTCTCTTTCTCTCTATCTCTGTCTTTCACCTTTCTCTCTTTCCTTCTTTCTCTATCTCTTTCTCTCTATCTCTGTCTCTCACCTTTATTTTTCTCTCTCTCTCTCCAGTTAATCCAGCCCAACCATAGTAATAATTTTGAAGTAATAATTAACAATATGTTTCCTACTAGATAACTTAGTTAAGGGGAACAATTTAATGCAGCCTTCAAGCAATTTGACTGATCTTATTAAACCGATGAAAAATTAGAGTTTAGGTAGATATTCAGACATCTTTCCCTGATTTTTTGTGTATCATATAAATTGTTCTGTAAATCATCGTTTCAACTAAATTCTTTCTCATATTTTTCCCTACACAATCTTCACTCTCTCTTCCTCTTTCTTTCAGCTCTTTCCCCATTCCTATTTTCCTACATGCATTATATGAATTAATCCTTCTCTCTCTCCCAATAATCTTTCACCACCTAGAAATCGGTTCGCAATGACTACGAACCAGTGTATTTAACCACGACGGTTCTCAACAAGCAGTCAGTGCCGTACTTCATCACGCAGACCCAAAATGTGAGTCACTGGTTCCTCTTTTTCGAATAAGGTTTTTTCCTTTACTGATTGTTTCTTGAGTCATAAGGAGTAACCGCAAATGAAGTTAAATGTTGGTGGGGTAGGTGATTTAGACAATCAGTCCTTTTGTGAAATTTCTTTCCGAGTCATCTTTTTAGTCTCTGAATTGCTCTCTGTTACTCGCTTTGTCACTTTCTTTAATTGAGGTATTCCTCTTTAGTCAGTCTCTTCGAATCACTACCTTTGATTCGTTTGTTTTGGGTCATTCACTCCAGGCTCATGTCTTCTTAATGATCTCTGTATGTGAAAACCATAAATCTCAAACTCTGTTATGTCACTCGAATGACAGTCACGCTTAATTTCTACAGTTACATTCTAGCTCAAAAACGCTGTAGTATGAGAACGCTTTGATAAAGACTGCACGCTATACGAAAGCTTCACTCTGCTAGTACATCCTTTCTTCTTAAATGATAAAATGATAATGATAAGAACTACATCAATAAAGTAGAAAGAGTTTAAAGCGCATACATGTTTATTACGAAGACTCATACATACCGTGCGCGCATAAATATCCTACCTCTGATTCACTTTTCTATCCTCACTCTAGGTCCCTCAGTTCGTGACGAAGAAAGCGACTTTGCCGCAGTACATCACTCACACCGTCATCAACACACACCCGAAATACGTCACCGTCACGGAGAAGTCCTACGTCACAGTCTACGCCACAAGGACTCGCAAAATCTATGAGACAGTTTGTCCCAAGGGATACGGACACGGCGGCGGCGGGGGATACAATTCATTGAGGAATGATCACGTGGCCATTGATTTTCTGTTGTTGATCTGTTGATTTATTCTGCAACCATTCATATATATTCTAATAATGTGATCACGTAACCACGGAAAAGATGGTTATCATTCATATCTGGATGACTATCATTTGATTTAGATTGTGATACTGTTATTTATATTTTAAAGCGCATCGGTTGCGTTTCTTTTTCTTTTTCTTTT